>JAULBM010000009.1:813488-828659 GCA_032357055.1 Geukensia granosissima
CATGCATTAATTTTATTTCATAACTTTTCTAATCATTGGCGGGGCATAGTGTCCATTGGACACAGATCGACTTGTTTGGGTCTAAAATGGCTTACTGTGTATTGGACCCAAAATACTTTGTCACCAGATGAAGGAATTTAGGCTTCTGAGAGCCTCTGTTTTTGTAAATAGCATAAATTTAAAGATCATTGAAGATAAATAAGATCTAGTATTGTAACAGTACGTAACATTACACTTTCACGTATCTTACATTTTTATGAAAATGACTCATTTATGCCAGTATTTTACAGTTGTTTATCTCTTCTTAACAGATTAACATATAGCATTGCCATGTCTGTGCAAAATGGACAACATTGATCAAATATGTTTTAACAGTTCATTCCAAAGTTAGCTTGTTATTAAACAGAAAGAGAAATGTCCATGTCCATGGCAGAGCCCTGGTAGGGAGGCCAGGGGGGCAAAGCCCACAGAAGCTCCAAGAAATTTGGAAATTTAAGACTAATAAATAAGTACCCCGGTATTTCATAAGATGTAAATCAAGATGCTGAAACAATATTTTTTAGGGTGGGTGCAAGCCCAGTGTGCCCACCTGAATCCACCCCTGCCAAACAATATTATCATTTTACACCTCGATACTCCAACAATGGTTTTTATTGGTACTAATATTGACTTTCTTGTTAATAGCTTAATACTGTGCTTAACAGTTTTTATTTGTTATAACATTGTCTTTTTCCTGTCTATATATTTTTAAATGTCCCATGTTTTAAATCCCATGTTTTCATTGACTTCAAATGATATCAAATCAAATCAGACATGTTTTCATTGACACTGTAGTTAAGGAAAATGAGGTGTCCTGATCAGTTGCTTTTGGGTTTTGAACTATCAGCAAATGCAACCCACTTTTATTCTGGTTTTTTTTTGCTGTTTGTCACACCATTGTCCCTGGTTAAGGGGGGGGGGGGGGGTGCTCACAAACTGGGTTAATCCTTTGGTATAATTATGGTAATTATGGTAATTATGGAAGTAGATCTGGGTAAGGCCAAAATTTTCCGAAAATTTAATTTTTTCCATATTTTTTGTATTTATTACAAAAACATTGATACTCTTTATGATGAAAAATTAGAGAAATTCACTATGCAGTTTTGGAGATATGGACCCCCAAAGGGGCCTGACCTTTGGAGTCAATTATATGATGAGAAATTGTCAGTGGGTATGTAGGTTTAACCCAAATAATAAAAATAAATAAAGAGGACTAGCAGAAATCACTGAAATGCACAAAACAAAACCATGTATGATCTAAATTTGACAAATTGTTACCATAAACATGTGCTGTGTAATTTGCAGGGCAAAAGCAGTGAATGTCTAAAAATAGCCTGGAAAAAAGCTGCCTTTATAACATTATTTAGTAAACAAGAAAATTATAATTTAATTTTCACATAAAGTTAGGAAATTGAACATCAACCACACAGGTGGGTTATAACAAAATTTTAGACAAATCTGTGCCAATTTATCCCAGTTTACTGCCACGCTTGTGACACGTGTGTGTGAAATCACGCATGTGATACATGCGTGACACGCATGTGTCACATGTGATTTCCCACACTTGTGTCACATGCGTGGCTACACATGTTTCACATGCATTTCACATGTGTGTACTGTATCACCCAAATACCTTATTTTAAATCAATTTATATTCCAACTTAAAAACATGTGAAACATGCGTAAATTTACACGCATGTATCACATGCCTGACACAAATGTGAAACGTGTGTTACCACATGGGTGTCACATGTGTGGCATTTTTCGTCTCATTCACATGCGTGTCACACGCATGTGAAACACATGCATTACGCATGGGTCACATGCGTGGCATATTTGCCGGTGTAGGAAAATATATGTAAAAACTTTAAAATGACTATTTTAAACTCTTAATTATCTCCCTTCGAAAATATTTTCAAAAAACTACATCCCTTATTTATTTAACATTGTTAATTTCGTATTTTCCAAACCCAGACTTTTCATTTCATGAATTCAAGTTAATATTACAGAAAAATGTCTTTTTAAATGCAAATATTTAAGAATTTTCTACTTGATCACAATAAGGCGTATATATTTTTATGATAAGATTGTCATTATTTTTCTGTTTAAAAAAAATTGCAACTGTAGCAAAGAATTCATACCAAAAAGGACACTTAAAAAAAGAATTGTCTCCCATATCCAAGGTCTACTACCTTAATGTGCCTATCCCAAGCCAGGAACCTGTATTCCAGTGGTTGCTACTGTTTAAATAGTGTCATTTATTGTTATTTGTTCACCCGAGGTCAATTGTCATGTTTTATGAATAGTTTTACATTTTGTATTTTTTGGACCTTTTACAGCTTACTTATGGTAAGGACTTCAGTTTTTTATTGAAAGTGGTAATAGGACCTTGAGAAGTAAAATTTTGACTGTGGTGGGTGGCTGTGTATTGTGTATTTGACTGTGGTGGGTGACAATCATGCCATATCTAATATTTTTATATATTAGATGTCACAAAATACACTGAAAACCACAACCTAGTGTCTTAACCAACATCAAAACCTACTGTGGTATTTACAAATCATGACAAACAAGACTGGTTTAGTTGTATTAGTTTACTTGGTATCCTGATAATATGTTGTAAAGGTAAAAAAAAACTAGTCTGAATTTTTCACATAAGTTATGCAGTTTGCCGTCTTAAAGACCTAACCACAACTAAAACCACTTTAAGTATGGGACCATTTGCTTTCATGTTATAAAAATAAAACATCTTAACATTGTGGTTCTTTTATGTTATAGTGCTGTCATCAAGTTGTCAGCATCTGCAGACTAGTTGGTGTCAGTAAACCAATTTTTTTAATGCCCCTGCCTTATAGCGACAGGGTCTTTAAGTTCTAACCTTTTTCGTTCATACATCCTTCCATCCTTAAGTATATCCATTAATTTTCATTAAGGATTTCTCGGCTTGTGTATGTTCAATTGATTTGATATTTGATCTGAAGCATTATAAGGATAAGTTGAATGGTGTTTCCCCTGTTCAGATCTATCAAAAGTCTATTTACTGTTGACAAGACATTGATCAGATTTCCATGCTATAAAATTCTCGGTTTGTGTTTGTTTCATTGATTTGATATTTGTTCTGAAGCATCATCAGGGCCAGTTGTACCATGTCCCCTTCTGCAATTTGTCTACTTCCTGATTGCAGGAGTGGGGCTCAATGTCCCATGGACATATTTTTCTTATGTTCTGGGAAGGACTAAAAAGGAGTTTCGCACATTTAATGAAAGTTTTTTTATCCAATTTTGATGGGGTTTCTCTTTCTTTGTATAGTTTGCTCTGGTAAAGTATACAGTATACAAGTGTCATCTGTTTACTCTCCTGTGGGGGAAAACTGGCAAAAAATGCTATTATGCCTGCTATAAGAAATTTTTTACAAATTTTTTTTTATGGGTTTTTGCTCACTTAATTTGTAAACCTGTCTAATGTCAAAAAGCTGAAAACTTGTGTTCAGGTCACAAGTTTGAAAGTTAATTTTAATTTAGGACTTTATTATGTTGATGGCAATATTGCAACTGATAAGCAATTCAATTTTCTCCCCTTGCTGAAGTTGTACCAAATCGTTGTTACAACTTCATTAGGTAAAATCTTTGAGTAATATTTTACTGTAATCCATCACTGAGCTTACAGGGTCAAAGGAAACTTTCCTTGATGTAATTATTTCCTTTATATGTTGTTCTACCATTTACATTACAGGAACATCTACTTTGATGTTGTGATCACAGAAATAGTTTGTTCCTATACATCTTAACTTTTAGGGACTGCCTCAGTGGTGTAATGGTTAGTGTGCTCACCACAAGTGCAGAAGGTTGTGGGTTCAATTCCCTGCGCAGTCAAACAAGACATTAAAATCAATATTTGCTGCTTCTCCGCTAAGCACGCAGCATTTAGGAGCAAGACAAAAGACTGGTCCGTCCAGAGTCAAAATGTGTCTTGGTGAAGTGGCATGTCTTCCTGCCAAATGTTTCTTTTGTGAGCTAGTATGTTAAAAATCCAGCTTAGTGTGTCAGTTTAGTACAAAGCAGGGTTCATTCATCATCATTATTCATTTAAATGCTCTCATCTTGCATATATTTAACTATCAAAATAATGTGACAAGTGATATATGCCTACTGACAATGTAAATTGTACACCATTAAAATAGACAAGCATAGAAGACTTGACCCAAGTTAAATTGGAAAAAAATAAACCATTGTTATGAAATTATGACAAACATGTGGCCAAAGGTAAGCTAACATGCAAAGCGAAAAGTGATCCTTATGACATTTTCCAAGAACAAACTTACTGAAATCAATCAGGAAAATGAGGTAAACGTCTTCTAGGTTTGTAACCACCTATCTTGGACAGTAACACATGCATTGCTAGTCAAATCAACCCCTTTTGGTATAGTTAAAAACTAGTTAAGCTAGAACACCTGGTCCTAAGACCTCTTTCAATTTGGTGGAGAAAGAAATCTAATCTGAATCATATGTAATGTCTGGGACAGTCTACTTGTAAGAAAATAAGAAACAAAAAACAGAAGTATTATTTTATTACAGCTTTTTAAAGCATTTTGAATGAAATTTCTAGTGAACAGACAGTTTAAGACAATAACAAGCTGTCATTTGACATTGTGACACGACAACAAAATGAAGCATGCAAATATGACAATGTGTCCAATTAGGTCAAAGTTTGACCTTCAATAATTGGTAGATGTAACATTTTTTTTCTTTTCAAGAAAATAAATAATCTTTTTATTCATATATCTGATTTACAAAATCAAATTTTTGAAAACATGTGGTGCAAGAAATCAGTTTTTAATGATGGGCAAGAAATCAGATTAAGATCTTATAATTGTCCAATTCCATTCACAGATTGCAGATGAAGTTGGTGAGGCTCCATTCCACTTTCTGTTCTAATGACCTTAAAATGATAGTTAATTTAAAAACACTGACCAATAAGAAAGGTTCTCAGAGCAGAAAGTAAAACTTAAACTGATTTTCCTCTAAAAAGCTAAATGTTAAATCAGAGGTCTGACTGGTTGTTTCAATACAGCTGGGCAATGATGTCCCTTTTTTAGGTCTACAAGCAAATTATCTAAATACAAGTTAAGCTGGTATACAAGTATATTATTCTTAATTTCCCAATGAAAGTTTACATCAATGTGCATGATCAAAATGAATTATAGCTTTTTATGTTTAAAATTTCAAAAGCCACAAAAAGTTATTGCTATTATAGTCCCACTATAATGCAAATGGTCACTTTGTATCTGTTAGTGACAGAAATGATGAAAATTCTTTGATAATAATAAAAAACAAATCTCTTAAATAAGTTAATAATGTAAAAAATCAACCTCATAGGTGTTCTCAATGTTCTGGATAAATGCTGACTTTGTAATGCCATATAATAAAATTGTAACAACTTGATTTTGATATTCCCTAACAAGGGTTAATTAGACCTGTAGAGGTTAAAATTCTACTGTCACTTGGTGGATGGCTGTCTCATTAACAATCATGCCACATCTCCTATTTTTATATTGTAAATTTCGTAACATCTGGAATATATGCAATTCTATGAATTTAATTGAAAATATACAAAAGAAGGTGTGTTTATGTTAGGGAGCTACTACCCCCATAAAGACAACCAAGCCCTACTAATTATCATTGTACTAAAATCTGAAGATGAAGAAACTTGTACCACATTTTCTAGATTTTTAAAAGTCTCAATATTCAAACTGTAATTAAAGTATGTTTCACTCAACTGAGTCTCGTGTTTTGGCTTTTATTTCTTAAAGAAT
The DNA here is from genome assembly GCA_032357055.1 of Geukensia granosissima. Taxonomy (NCBI): domain Eukaryota; kingdom Metazoa; phylum Mollusca; class Bivalvia; order Mytilida; family Mytilidae; genus Geukensia; species Geukensia granosissima. Next base: position 819,340 of record JAULBM010000009.1, read on the forward strand.
AATAAAACCTGAAAAGGAAATTTAGAATGAGATTTTAACAGCAATAGAATTAAGTGTTTGAAATATCACAGGTGTCGTTGTTTGTACTGTGCTCATGTGAAAATTGCTGATTTTTGTAAAAAATTAAAGTTCTGACGACGTCTAAATTCTTACATTTCTGGTACCGCTAAGTTTATTATTCTTGGCACTACACATAAATATATGCCAGTAGACATAGAACCTATCAAAATATTTTACATTTTGTAAAATTCATAAGTCCTAAGAGCAAAATTGTTATAATACTTGCCAATTTTTCATATGATCGGAGAAAAACTAAGAATATGTATAAAAATTTCGAAAGATACAAAAGTACCGGAACTTTTTTTTTGTTGCTTTCTATAAGAATTATGAAGATTGTTCAAAGAGTTTTGCTAAATTTTATAAAAAGTGAGAGACTCAGCTCAGTGAAACCTACTTTAGAAACTAATGATTTTCTGGCTGGTAATTTTTTAAAAGTTTGCCTGAAAAACAAAGTAAATTATTAGATTTGGCTTTACAATCTAAGTGTAATATGATTTGGCAGTGCAACAAACATACAAATTATGAACACTATAGATTTCATGTTGAACACAACACATTTTAAGGTTTTCTTAAATCATTCAAATGCCACATTCACCTACACTAACTATTTATAATCTGTTAAATGTCATGTTCAACTCCACTAAATATTTCAAATCTTTCATATACCACATCCACCACTACTAACTTTTGGAATACATGTACATGTCTACCTGTACTGTAGATGCAGATTTTAATGGTCAAAAACTGAAATTTCCTGTTAAAATAAAGGTTTACTTTGTAAAAACCAAAATTTTACAGCACCAAAATTCAATCAATGTCTTGGCAAATTGGAAGAAGACCAACAACTCACCCTGATAATACTTCAGACCAAATATTAAATCAATTGGACATCCACAAGTGGAGAAATCTTTGACCAAAATTGACAGATATACCGGTACATATGTACGGGGTAAAACTTCATGCCCTCTTAGCCTCAGGGCAGGGGCAAGATACATTAATACCATTGTGAAGAAATCAAAAAGAAATTTGGCTGATGCAGTATGGTTGAAACAAAATCTTTAAGTTTTTATAAAGTCAATTGACTGATTTTAAGAAAAGACTGTCTTATGATGGTCGGTCAGATGCATTAGAACTGCTACTGAAGTATAATTAAGTCTTGTAATAAATATACTATTCTTGTTTTTAAAAGAACACTAGTTTACTATAGCATCTCTTATTCTTCATTCAAAACACAAACACTTTCAACAAAATGGTCAATAAATGTGAATATATTTGTATAACAACTGAAAGCAAAACAAAGTGAACTGTTCTTAAAACACGACAACAATACACAATGTAACACAATAACTCACTACCATCCGTTATAACTCACTACCATCCGTTTTTAAGACAAAACCTTGATAAATTGCTGAGGATGTTTAATTGTTCACAGTTCTTTGTCTACTCTAGCACAGCAAATTCATGAAAATTCACAAAACCTTGATAAATTGATGAGATAATTTTATTGTTTACTCAAGGACAGCAACTTCAGGAAAAATATAAAATTTATTGATCTCTAGTATACATATGGAAAAGTTGACATGTCCAAGTGATTGAAATCAGAACAATTTAAAACAAAGAATCTAAATTATTCCAATATGTTGAAACTTTATCTATTTGCAGTAAAATAAAAGGAAGTTTTTAACTCTTAACAGTTATTTTTTAATAAATCAGAGATTAATCAGCTGAACACAGTTTAAGCAAATATTTATTTTAAAAATTTCTGCCAGAAAAAGATGAGGACATAATAACATTTTATAAAATTATTCTAACAAAGTTAAGGATTTGTGAGGATAGGGATACAAAATTAATTTTGGACTCCTACTCTACATACCCATATCCATTTTGATGGAATATTTTTAAAAATAATTAAACATAAGACTTTTATATACCATTCTATAAAATTAAAAAAACAATAATGTCCAAAATTATGACTTTAAAAGTAGAACTTTTCCCACAGTTTACAAACACACGGAGTGAGTCAATAATGCTACACTGTATATTAAGTTAATTGCCTTACGATTATATCTGACAAATAATTAACAATAAATATTTCATTCTTCAATATACACAACAAAGTATTAATCACATATACAAAAAAATATTTATTTACAAAATAATGGCAAAAATTACAGGAATGTACAAATGTCTGATATAAATCAAGAAAGACTGCAAAATTCTGGAAGAGAAAAATTAGTATTGCACAAATATATACCTGAAAGCTAATCTCTAACTTAGTAGCTACAGATCCAAAGTCATCTGTAGTTTATATTGTTAATTAAAAAGAAAGTCAACAGTTGCACTAGTTTTACTTGTACAAAATAGCATTTTATCTAAAAATTTCACTCAAGTAGGTAAATAATTATGAAAACAACAGTGTAGTGTAATGCCGTAATTATAAAAATTGAAAAGGGGTAGGTATTCTAGGCCTATATTTGGCCCCATATTTTGGAGTTTTTTCAATTTTGTAATATTCATATGCAAGTACTAGAAATATAAAAAGTCAGTTACGAGATTTGAACTTATGCAATTTTTGTCTATTCAGATTTCATCAAAAACCACCAATTCAAAATATCACAGCTACAATATTAAAAATGTAACTTTTTAGACCTTGTCATCTGAAGACAAAATAAATGACCAAAAAATTAAATACCAGAAATTCACAATCAGGGTCCAAAATGGACCCCAAAAGCACCTCCCCCTTTGTGAATGCTCAATAAAAATGTCAACCTGCACATATAAAGAATCATCCAAAGACTGGAAATCTCAATCCTCAATCTTGAAATAGAGGATGTTAGATGTTTTTAAAGAGCCATTTATTTCTAACCAACAACTGGAACAATATCACTGATATGCATTTTAATCAATTAATTAAAAAAGGCAACATAGTTTCTATGGGTTCAATAGGTCATCAGTTAATAAGAACTGTCAAATACTACCTTGTGACTCATAATCAAAAGTATATTTGACCATCATTTTCAACCTACAAAATCTATTTCCATTTTGTAACCTTTAACAATATATAAGAACAAGTTTCATTAAAACTAATCCAAAGCTCTAGAAACAATAAACTATCTTTCTACTTTTGGCATGTTTTGCTGAGCGATACTATTCCTTTCAATTGTCTTCACTTTAATACTGACTTATTACTAGTATTTAAAGATTCTATTTTTATGTACTGTCTCTAACATGTGATCATTTGAAAACTTGTGTGTGATTATTACTAAATTTTACAGAGCAGCAGTTGATACTTAATTTGTTGAGATGGATATTCACTGCCATTATCAATTTTTATTATTGCATTATCTTCACATATTATTTAACTTTGTAGCTTAAATCTAGAACATATTACCATATTATCATAGGCTCCTGTTAATATTTCTGTTCTTTTTATAACTGGTTTTCAAAATCATCACATGACTGTAAGAACAACTGTTACAAACATCTATTTATAAAACATGAATATTTACTGTCACAACCTAAGTAAACATAAATAGCACTAAAATTGATTTCTATCAGACTAAAAATAAATCACAGAAAGTTGTTGTATCTTAAAATAGATATTACTGGTCCTAATCACTATAAATACACATCTAAAAATATCCAGACACCGACAAAAAGCAGGGGAGCATAAATGTGGTGAATTCCTGCACACACTTGAGTTCAAAGCAAACAACAAATTTTCATGTTAATTATCACAGTGTATAAGGGAATTTATATTCTTAAATTTCTGTTGATAAAGTTTCCAAAAAAAAACACATGCAAAATTTTTCATCTCTCTTCTTATGTTTTGGTTTAATTTTGAACATCATTTAAGAACTGCCCTCCTCACAATTTAGACACATTTCTGGACAAACCATTGAACTTGAAGTGGGTTGGGTGTTATTATATAGGGGATGTGGGGGGAAATCAACCAAAATCTCATTTCATTTTATTTTCATACAGTGAACCAGAGCAATTTGTCAGGAATATTTTAGTCAAAATGTCAAAATTTAAAAATTCGCCCATGACCAGCCAAAATCAAATATATCCAGCCTACCAAATGTAATAGAATATTTTTGGGGAAAAAACCTTAGCCCACGGTATAAATTAAATAGTCAATATTTTAATATCATTCAGGTGCCATTCAAAAGATACTTGTTGCATTTTATTTGCCCCCTGGACTTGTCAGTGACGGAAAGTAAAATCACATTGTTCTCACAACTTTTTCTTAGCACTACTCGATGCAGTTCCTTTCATAAAGCTCCCAGAATTCCCTGTTGGAGTTTTGGTTTGGTTAGCAGGAGATCGGTTTGGTATATTTCCAACACTGTGACGTTTTGAGTCCGTACTAGCTCTTTTCCTAGATCCTCGCCTTTTCTTGTCAAGGATGAGTTTATCATGCCGTACAAAGACACCATGCCTTGGTCGACATTTGAAATACCTAATGCCATTCACTGAGCCATCATTTTTACCTATAAAAAATGAAAATAAATCATGTCATCACTCTCTGTTCCAAAACAACTCTTAATTTCTTTGTAATCTATTAATCAAATGATAAACTTTATAAAATTTCCTTCCTTCAATAATACAATACTAGCTTTTAATTATTCTGACTATGAATCCAATTTTCTTACCTTATTGAAATATTTACATCTTACAAAGCTATTTGAGAACTGGCTATGAAACCCTTTGCACATCTTAATGGACTGGAATGAATGAATAATGTTTAATGTCCAGTGGCAAATATTTCATGTATATTCAGGACAAGAGCACAGTAATATTAATAACTGATGATGAATCAACCCTGCTTTGCACTTAAAAATACACTGAGCTGGATTTATAACTTGGTAGCTCACCAAATTACAGTCCGCAGGAAGACATGGGACTTTACTCCGACACATTATTCTGACTCTGATCCAACCAGTCTTTGACTTGCTCCTGAAAGCTAAATGCGAAGCAGAGAAGCAGCTAATACCAATTTCAATGTCTGCTTTAATCCAGCCAGTGATGGAACCCAAAACCTTTTACACTTGAGGCAATCACCTTAACCATGTAACCACCAAGACTGTCTGGCCTCAAGAAACACAACCTTATTCATACAAATCCTAGGGAAATTATCCTTATTTATACAAAACCTTGGAAAAATCAAGAATGCTTTGTTTCCTACCAAACACCTGTTACATACATTGATATTGTATACCAACAATGGTGACCTTTTAATTTTATTGTCCCATTTTTCCACTTAGATTTCTTTAAATTAGAAAAATTTGATCTGACTTTTTAAATTTTTTTTGCAGTAATTGCTGCCTATTATTTTCTCAGACCATGAAATATAATGTTCAAAACAAGCTGAACAGTACGAGTACCTTCTGGTAAATCTAGTTCCACACCAACCCAGGGTCCAGATGCAAACTCCACAGATCCTACAAACTGGACTACACCTGTTTTCTGTGGTCCTTTAGAAGGTGTGACGATCACACTCTCGCCAATGATGATCCAGGCAGGTATCGGCACTTCCTGTAATCGGTCTAAATCTGCACGGCTGCCAAAGGAGCATGTACTCACAGAATCATCACATTCTAATAAAAATTAAAAAATTTTTCTATTTTATATGAATATCAACCAAGAAAAAAATAATATACTGTTTAAAATAAAAAAGAAAGGATAAGCAGTCACTGCACTTATCTGCTTACTTAGCCCAAAAGACTATCTGAGTTTTTGCCATCACTTGGTGTCCCTTTTATCTCATCTATTTGTCCATAATTACAATAAAATGCTCTTCATTAAAACCACTTGGTTGATTGGGACAAAGTGCAATAGTCAGACTGACATTCCACTGGGTTTTTACTTTTGTACATGCGTTTGCATATTTATTGTAAGTCAACTACATGTATATTCATATTGTTCTAAATATTCATTTTATATTCATATTTGATAGAAATCATTCATTTGTAATCTTCTCTGTTCAGCTTCATGTTCAAGGGATGTGCTGTGAGACATTGTTCATTTCTTGATGTATACACTTGTATGTCCACAACTATAAAATATGCTCATTTTACATGCCCATAGCCAGACATACATCAACTTGCAAAGCTACCCTCATGGCCAGGGGGTCTGTGTTATTTGGTGCAAAATCCTCCAATCTAACTATTTTCTGGCACTGTTTTTGAATTTCAGTCCTGTTTTTTTTACTCTAATAGTCAAACTTCAGTCTGAATTTCTAGTTTTTAACAGTGCTTATTAGTTTTCAACCTTGGCAATGGGTATGTTTTAATATTTTTAAAAAAAAAAAGAATTATTTGTTTTAAGGAAATCTTTTGTTACTGAATAATCAGTATCATTGAATTCTACCCACCCATTTCCTCCTCGTCAGACATATGTAGATCTAGACTGTTTCTCTTCATACTCTCCTCTATTATGCTTTGTTCTGATGGCAGGACACACGACAAAGGTCGTTGAGGTCGTTTCACTACTCCTTTTACCTTTTCTAATGTACTAGGTGGTGTCTGACTCTTGTTAGATATCAATTTATTTGTGGTTTTCAGTTTTTCAGTAGACATTTTTTGGTCATTTTCTTCTGTGATAAAAAGTTCTATTTCAGACGTATTTTTATCGTCTGTTGACTCCTCCTCTTCCTCGTCAAACCCTAACTTTTCCAGCTCCTCCATGGCTGTTTCACTATACGGATCTACCCATTCTGTTTTATTAACTATTGCACTAGCACCCGATGTATTTGATTCAGGTCCATTTTCTGCACCTTTAGAATTTTCTATTGAACTGTTTTCTACATTAGTATATTCTACAGCTTCTGAAGTCTCTAATTTTTCTTGAGACAAGACTGTTTTATTTGAATCTGAATCAGAAGCTTCCATTACATTATTATTACTACATTCCATCAAACGTTCATCAGATTCTGAATGGCAAACATCAGAGACACCTTGGTGATCTTCATCACTTTCACTACTTTGTTCAATACTACCTTTCTGGCTACCTCTAGAGTCTTTGTGTCCATCAACATTATCTTCCATACTTCGTAAACTGAGAGAATCTTCTGATGACAAAGTCAACATGGACACAGCTTGAGATCCGTAACCACTGGAAACTAAACTAGGTGTAAAATTTTTGCCCTGTATTTCTGCAAGGCTATCATTTGTAGAAGAATGTGGAATTTCCTCTGTGGTTGTATGTGAGGAATTTTCTGTCTGCTGAGGTTGCTGGCTCTGATAAGATTCAAAGTCCTGGAAATCATCAGAGCTTACACTGTTAGGCTCAGGCTCAATCACAGACTGAAGTTTTCGTCTTTGTATTTCTGTATGCTCAACTTCATCAAATTCCTAAAATAGAGTAAAATTACAAATGCCATAAAATTATCATGTACATTAATCACATAATATTACATATTTCATAAATTTTTATTCTTTTTTGATTTTTTTTTATCTTGAAACATACCAACAAAACTTGTGCTATTTATCTGAGATACTCATTATTGGGTCTTCCTTGGTCACCTGCTGCAATTTTGCCTTGTGAGGCTATGACAGAAAGATAACTCATTCATGATTGAAACGGAGATAGTGCAATACATGTACAAGATAATATGTAAGTTTGGTTGAATTGTTGTGGTTAAGGACAAGATAATGTGTAAGTTTGGTTGAATTGTTGTGGTTAAGGAGAAGAAGTGGATTACAAATGATTTTTACTTATTATTCAGCAAAATGTGCCGATTATTTGCCATCAAGAACTGGAGAAAACCAGAAAGTTGTTCAAATGGGATATACATTGTGCATCAATAATTTACACCTTTGAATTTAACCTAGCAGGAAATCATTTCAGTGATAATTTAATTAAAATATATTCAATAAACGAATGTTAGCTAATTGTTATGTTCAGTCGGCAAATTCATTAGGACAATATTTCTATAAATAGACTTTTAAAAGTCCTAATATAAATCAACCAAATTCTATTTATTCACAAAATTAATGGATCACGCCATCTGACAACTCCGGCTTGGTGTTGCTACTGCACTATCAGGTCTTTTTTCTTTGGATGTCAGATTTTCTGGGAAAATCTGTGAGCTGACACATTTTAAGAATTTTTTCTAGTTCCTGGATTTTCCCGAACATGCAATGTCAGAACAACATAAGCCTAATACAGTGCAGGGAGGACACCAAGCAGGATTCACAGGAGGGTGTAATCCATTATGAATCAATCATTCAATCTGTATGGCATAGAATAAGAACTTCAATTCTTTGTCGATAGTTGTAAGAGATAAACTTCTGTTGATAATTGTTAGAGATAGGTATTAGACATCAGTACTGGATATATACACCAACACAAAAAATATTCACATTATTGGGAATTTTTCTTGCAGAGAAATATATCCACCAATAAGGGAATTAATGGAAGTGTCGTCTAAAGAATATTCTGAAATTTGGCGAAATTCTGGAGTCAAAAAGCTGCCATGTCCTTTCATTACCTCTTCTGAATCTCGTTTCAGTAATGGTTTCATCTCTCGGTTATGTTGTTCCTCCACTAATGTTGACATTGGTTTGACCTTTGCCCCCATGGGGCTAAGTAAGGACTTCGGAGAAGCTGCTGAAATAAAAAAAAAATTGCAATCAATTTGAATAATGTATTTCCTTGTATCTCAATACTTTTATCAGGTGTGCATTTTCTTGCAACTCAATATTTTTATAACAACAACAATAAAATGACTTCTTTTAAAAAATCAATGAATTTCAATGGTTTCTAATATTTTCACTGACAAAATGCACAATACACACTTTATTAAGAAAAAATTTGAATTATGTTCTTAAGGGTTTTCTATTATAAACATTGCACATACAATAAAACAATGAATGGAAAGATGAATAAAAATCTTCAAATCAAATGTGACATGCAAAGCATGCTACATTAATTTACAATATTTAACAAATCATTTCTGTAGGGATAATTCTGCTAAAAATGTGAAAAATTCTGAAGTAGAAGCTATACCCTTAGCCTGACATTTTCAATGTGTGCTTTCATAATTTATTTTTTTTCTAAGCATGTTTTCACCTTTGCAATAAATATCAATCAAAAGAATAAATGACCTCATGATTAACATTGACAATATTACCAGTAATGAATCTAAACATAATTTCTCATTGATAACATTAAAGAATCTAACAAGTGTGGACACAAAATTGTCTCGCCTGTATATGTGCCTTTGACCCTATAAACATGTGGACACAATAATTTTT
>JAULBM010000009.1:830873-845036 GCA_032357055.1 Geukensia granosissima
GTAAAAAAAACGAAAACAGAACGAATTTCTGATTTATTGAATATCAATTTAGCGTGTTCAAAATCATGAAGCCGTTTAGATTTGATCAGAAATTTGATAGGTCAGCACACTTGCGTTTTGAGATATAAGCATTTAAAAAATTGGAGACAAAAGTTTATTTTATTTAAAATGGGTTTTGTCTTAGGGAGCCCTTTGTGTTAAAAATCACGAAGAAAAACAGTGATTTCATAGAAACCTGTAAAAAGACATCAACAATTGTGTTTAATTCAATTATGAAAAAAGGTGTGCACACAAATACATACAATCAGAGGAATTCAGGAATCTGACAAAGACTAAAGAACCTAGGGTTGGGTAATAAAATTTCTCTTTTTTCGTTAAAGGTAATCAAGCAATTTTTCTACTGACATCTAACAGGAGGTACGAAATGAGAGTGGATATAACTGATTGGGATGGAAACCATGCATATGCCAAATATTCTATATTTTCTGTCGGGAATGAGTCGTCTAACTTCAGGCTTACAGTTGGTGGTTACAGTGGAAATGCAGGTAATATCAGCTTAATGTTCCTGGAAATATATTTTAAAACAGTTTGCCCTAATGCTCATTTTTATGGCTACTTTAAAATGCGTGTTTTTTTTTCAAATAAATATAATATTTGCATGACTTACAAATCTAATTAGTTGATGAATCAAGTGTAGAATCCCAAATGTGCATATTCCAAAGAGAAAAGACATTTTTGAAACAAACTAAAAGATAAAAGGTTAACAAAAAGAACAAAGGCTTGTAATCCATGAACACCTTTATAAAACTTGAGTGTGATTAGGTGCTCCGGAAAGGTAATTCACAATAATGTGAGTATTCCTATATCAGACGTTGAAAATTAAATACAAATAGTAAACTTGTCATTGCATAAACTATACTGACTTGACAACTTAAATAATCGTCAGATCAACATAGTAACTCAATCGACGCAAAATGTGAAAATATTTGATATTATAGAATGATAAAAGGGCAAAATCTGGGTGATTGAATTCCTTAATATGTTAAAAGTAGACTTCATCATGACATCAATCAAGGGAAAAAGAGAAAAAAGGGGAAACAGTGTTTGATATGCACGTTCAGTTTTCACTACCAGTAACACAACAGTTGCCATTAGTGGAGCACAAGTGTTTACCGTTATAAAATATCTGAGCTCGGCATTGTTTTTATTGGTTCGCATCGGTGTGTTCTTGAGTGGAATGTTCAGTGTGATATCGTGTGTCTTCTGGGCGTGGTCTCCTGTCTCAACAATTATGTCTGACCTCAAATATATGCGAATTCTTTTCGTTGGATCAATTAAGTATAAAACAAATTCATCAGGAAATAGATTGAAACGTTACAAGTTTGCATCGTTAAACGAGCAAAAGATTTTCTTTGTTACACCAATAAAATGCGCGTGAAGTCTTTTCGACTTTTCTAGGTTATTTCAATAATGAGGTAGGTGTGCTTCTCCACAAAATCCGTTTATTTTATCTGCTTGATAAGGAAATATACACAATGTTCATTAATCAAAAGTTTTATTTTGTAAAACATGCTAAACATTAAACTAAGTGCGAGAAAAATTTCTAAAATTAAAAAAATGATTACTTTTTTAATATAGGTGACAGTTTGCAACCCCAAAATGGAATGGCTTTTTCAGCTACTGACAAAGATAATGATTTATATGATACCCGACATTGTTCTTCATTCCACCAAAGCGTTTGGTGGTTTCGCCATTGTCACAGTGCTAACCTGAACGGACGTTATCTAAAAGATGGAATAGAAAGTTGGGGTGGTATTAATTGGTTCGATTGGAAAAATAGTACATACTCAATGAAAACGACATCATTGATGATTCGGCCACTATAATAGATGTCACTCCAAGGCAAAACCTGATCTGGACATTAAGTAAAATATTAACTATGATAAATTTTAATGAACTTTTTTTATTCAAAAATTTCTGTTTTCGTTTTATCTTTTAGTTTGTTTCAAATTTGTCTTGTCCGTTTGGACTATGCATTTAAAATCTCTCACATGGATATTCTACACTGGACTCACGATATTTAAAAATGTTACAGTGAATAAATTAACCAAAAAAATAATAATCAATTTAGAAACTATAGCAATACTTCATAATTACCTAGGTTCTGTACTCTATAAAGGGTGAATTTAAAAAAAAATTAAAATTCTGGACCCAAATTTGGCATGACAAATAAAATGTAAGGGAAGTTTTAGGTTGTCTTTTGTGTTTGCTTTAGCTTAAATGTCTATACGTGTATATCTATTTCAAATATGCATGCGTTACAGATTTGCTTGATATAGGTTGTTATTTCAATTGATCCGTTTCTATAGCAACAAAACAGCTTCCTTTAAAACACAAGGTTTTAGTTTATGCCCAGAAAACTACTCACTGAGGTGAGAAAGGCTATTTCAAGCCACATCTGTGATAGTGTTCTGAAAGGATACTTTCTCCAGTTTAAAAAAATTAATAAAACACAGTCTTTTAAGCTCGTTTTCTAACAAAATGTGGGAATATGTAATCACAGGAAATTGCAAGAAGCTGTATAATAGTACAAGAAAACCTGCCCTCACAGAACAGGCTTATTCCGAAACAAATTCAAGATGTATTAATGCCTAAAACTGTCAAATTGAAGCTCAAATCTTAAAAAAACAAACTGTAAAACTCTTTCAACCTATTTCAAAGTGTTATATGGCTTACCTTGTTAATACCCATCACCAATCTCTTTGAAAATTCATAAACTGCTTATCGCATATTTTAATAGATTCTCTTGTACACGATTAACAGTATCTGGACGCATGTTATAAATTTACCATATTCTAGCTATATAGTAACGACAGGACATCAAGAAATTATGTTTTGTTCTATAGGCGTCCAATTTTAAACATATTCTACATGAAAGGGATGGGGTATTTGTGAAAAAATACCAGTCGCGGGAAATTTGATTCCCAAGACTGGCATTTTCCGCAAATACCTCTCCCTGTCATGATATATCTGTTTAATTACATCGAATATTACGAACACTTCGCAATCACCTTCCGCTTTTTGGGCAATGAAGAAGGAACCTTCCGAATAAATTTTAGCGGAATGGTTGATTGATTGATTGGTGTTAAACGCCACGTCGGCAGTATTTCAGCTATATTGTGGCGAATAGCGAAATGTGGCACGTGAGGGGAAAAAGGAATATACTTTTTGGCAAATACCACGGCAGAGGGTAAAAAAGCCATAATTTTCAGGCATATACCACGGCAGCTGTAAAAATGGCCAAATTCGTTAAAATATGCATAAAATACACTGGCTGTGAACCAATCAGAATCCAGGATTCTTATGTAAGTTGTAATTATGATTTTAGTATTAGTATCTTAAATAAAGAATATAATTTTTACCCTTACTAGGAAAAAATGCTTTGTTAATATTTTTGATTTTTGTGAATAATTGCGTGAACTTTCATATGTCGAATGCTAAATCAGTATGCATACATGTTGTTTCCTAAGGATTATTGCCGGTCATTCGTTACAAAATTCTGTTTTACTTTTCTCCAAATGTAAAAATGTAAAATCCCCGTAGAGTATTGAAAACTTGACGCGGCTTTTCACCATATCCTCCCTTTTTCTATTTAAATACACCGTGATTGCTAACAGGAATAATTCTAACTTTCTTGCATTATTTTCAATCTAAAAATAAAAACTATTTTATAAGAATATGGCATACAGTTTTCTTTCCTTACGTTTTTACCTGTTCCAACAAACTCTGACATAGAATATAATATGGAACCAGGTATTCGCTGATGACTATTAATACATATGGGTAGTATATCACAGAGTTGTTGTGAAATAAATATTCTACAGGTTGTATGAATTAAATATAAATTCCAAAGATCTATAAGAAAACTTCCAATCAAGGTCTCTTTCCTTTTGTATACCATTTATAAAAATAACTTAATCACCTCCTACATACAAGTAGCTATTCCTTATTCTAAAGGCAAAGAAAAATAAAATATAAAGCTTGGTGTTTTGTTTGGTTTGCTAAAAAATGGAAAACGCAGGTCAAAATTTTCTAAGTTCTAGGAAGGGACAAACCTTACTTTGTTTTTTACAATTTAGTTATTTGACTCTACCAAGCCATTTTCAAAATTACAAACAAATATACTGTCAACAGTCAAGAAAGGCCTTCAAAAGTACTGCGATAAAGCGTACTCTATAAGCGGTTTTAACCAAATGTGGATATTAAAAATGCAGTAGATCTGCTATAATACCTCATAGCCGATTTTTCAAGATTTTGTACAAGTATTCAAACGTTTGACCTTTAAACCCTTTATACCACGATTGCATATTACAACTTAGAGACCACCTAGAAAAATAGATACATCAGTGCTTCTTTCACAGATGACAATGGATATCTTCCAAATGTCATGAATACAAATCCGTTCCTAAACCGGTTGTGACTAACATCGATTGTGACTATACACCGGCTTTGACTACAGAGTAACACGATAACACGTCGGGTGCCACTAGTGGTGCAGGAGTTGCTTACCCTTTTGGAGCACCTGAACTCATCCTGGTTTTTGTAGGGTTCGTGTTACTCCAGCTTTAGTTTTCAGTGAAGTGATCTATGTTTGTCTCTCGTTTCATTTTGTTGGCCATGGTCTTGTCTGCCTTACGACATAACGATTTCTGTCTACCTCTTTGGTATCTTCGAATTCCTTTTGTTATACAAAATGGAAATTCATGATATGAATATTTGGTATTATGTAAAAATATGTCTTACTTTTAGGAGAACACACAACTTGTTCCAATAAATACAGTGAATGTGATATACTCAAAATGCTGAATTTTTTCTTTGAAAATTTTTTTGTAGAATTTGGAGAGTGAGTTTTTCAACTAACTATACACTCCAGGAACTTTTAAAATGTATTTAAAATCATCACTATACATTGATCATTGTGCAAGTTAAAAGTTATTGCAGTGAACATCTTACATGATATTTATACGAAGGCGCACATATAATCAAAATTTTTTGTTATCATAAAATATTCATTTGTACATATAAAGAAGAAGATCATAATAAAAATTTTGCAAAATAAATATATCAACCAAGGTTATGTTTGATAATCATATCATATTTTTCATGACATCATCGTTCAAAATTTTACTTATTTTTTATCCCATATGCTTATAAGAACCTAGTGAAAACGTAATATTTAATTATACATCAGTTACATTTAAACATTGAAAACACAAACCCAAATCCTGAGACTGCACTCCCTCAAAATGTTGATATGATCTTCCCTTGGCAATGTTGTTACCAGACTCGAACTGAAACATAATAAGCTTATCAAAAAATGCCCTCCAGATTCGAAATGGATTTATCGGAGTGTCGTAAAATCATACACAATGCTCATCTTCGTATTATAACAAACGGCGTTAACAGGAGAGTCTGTTGATATACAAATAGATGTAGCATGATTTTCCATGAGACAGCTAGCCACCAAAAAACTGCTACAGTTCCTACTACGGCCTAAAATAATTATTCACGCCACAGATTAATCTGTAAAAGGTCCCAAAATACAAAATGTGAAACCATTCATAAAAAACAATAGATCTAATCTGTTTACAAAATAGTGAACGAATAACAAACAATGACTATTAAAACAAAGACAACTACTGGACTACAGGTTCCTGGCTCGAGACAGGCATATTAAGTATGTAGCGGGATTAAACCAGTTTGTTAGCGCTCAATCCTCCCGTTAACATAGGAAAATAGTGTTTCAAAACACCTTAAGAGCCGATCTGCCAGAAAACCATGCAATATTCAAAAAAATGTCCAAATCAACAATCCAAACTTGACAGATTTTGATACATCATCTTAAACCTTGTCTTATAATAGAAGGATTTTACAACTTATTTAGTCCAAAATTAGTATCTATTTTTAGTAACGGCCTCATCTGCATAAAGGTGCATATTCATTGTAAAACAACGGAGAAATCAATCAATTTTTTGCCGTTTAACAATTGACACAGAAATATTTAAATGGTTCAGCATACTTTTTAAAGTTATGTCAAATAAAATCAACATCATTTATGTATGTTATGATGCAAAAAAAATTAAGTTTATTCTATTTGGCACGTTGCCAGAAGCATGGCAATACCCATAGTTATTTACGGATCTAAATTTAGGTTATGTTCAATGGCTTTGATATCTCAAGACCTGTTCCAAATATGAATGCAACTTCTGTCAATTATAACGATGAAGAAAGTTTTATCATTTGTCAAAAAATTGAGCTTGGCAAATGGAGATAAGATAGTAAATTTTGCATCGGAAAAATTGGGATTTTAGACAAAAAGTTAATTATTTTAGAATTCTTTGATTTCAATTCAAAACAAAATCTGAAAAAATATGACTAATAAAATCCTCTAAATGACTGCAAATAATTTTAAAAATATTTTAATAAGACATTTTTGTGCTAATATTAATCTAAAATTGCCAGAAACTGCTTAGCAAGTCCACTTTTTAGAGTTTTCTTTTGAGTTATCTCCCCTGATACCACTCTTCAAATTCAATATGGCAGCTTCCATTTCAGGTTTGTCAGACGCTGACCATTATAGTGAATTTTGCAAATTTTCGTATCTTAGAGGGCCATGTGGCCCATCACAGCATTACACAACCCCTGATAATAAGTTAAATCTAATATATGAATGCATTAAACACGCTAGCATAATCTCAAAGTCTGAACAGTACAGAAAACAGCTGTTGTCGTGACTTTCCAGAAGGACTCTTTATTTTGTATCGGAGTGGAATATTTTCTGTTGATACTACATCAACCAGTCTTAGAATATGCCCAAAGCACAGAGACTGTTACGGAATTTTTTGGCATAATAACCGTACAAAGTGTCAGTATCTAGATCACCCAACTTCCAGCAAAGCCAAGGCTGATAGAGGAACTCCCCCGTTGATGTATAAGCAGAACTGGCTGTATACACGACAAGTTTAACCAGTAGGAACAGGTATGAATTTAAAGAGCAAAGTCAAAATCCCCATTAACTAAAATGTAGTAGAGATGAACTGTTTAAAGTTCAACTCACGAATTACATACATGTAGTACCTTGCACATGCAGTCCACAGGCTCAGTCGCAGACCTACTGTACTCTCTAACTAGATAAAAATGGGAGATAAATGTATAGTATGATTGTTCATGAGACAACCATCCACTTACAGATAGACAAATTTGAACTTCTACAGGTCACATTAAGGCCTTCAACAATACATTGTAGATTTTGATCCATACCATAAAGTACATGTAAGCTGTAAAAGGCCCTGAAAGTTACATGTTTGCGTACATTGTACTTTTAATGGAAGATCAGAGAAACTTGTTAAGAAAGAATGACTAATTCATTAAATTATTAGCGCCCATTCATGCTATACATCTTAGAATAAGATACATGTAGGATCTTTCAATGAGGCCATGCAAAATTAATTACTTGTTCTTAGGGCTTCCTGTCTAAAATTGCTGGGAAGAAAAAAAATTTTATGCAAACCGCATTGCACACGTTAGCGCCCGCATCCATTCCCGAAATTTTGCAAAAAATATTATACAGTCGTTTCTTTCCCCTATATTATTGATCCCCTGGAAAAAATAAAATTTCATCAGAAACAGTATCATCGACTTTCACTAATAAACCCCCAGTTTTTGGTTAAAATATATGGAAGTGGCTAATTATTAGACAGAAATTTGTCATAATCCCTGAAATTAACCACATGTAATTTTAACCATGTTACCGTAAAGTAAGCCTGTTCTACTTAGATAAGCCATGTTACTGTAAAGATCAAAGACTCCCTGCTGAGTGACCAATATGGTAAAATATCCTATTTCAAGTGATACAAGTTATGAATGTTGGTTTTGAGTGTATGAAAACTTCTTTGAAATGTAAATCACCGACTAAAAATGGAAATTTTAATATTTTTCTAACGGAAAATGAAACATTCCTCTAGCTACTTTGAAAAATTGTTACTTTAAAGTAATATTTATGTTTTTTCAGGGCTATGCAAGCAGTGCTCTATCAAGATCAAGAATTTAGTTGAAACTAACAAGTTTAATGTCAGTGCAAATGTACAGGAAGGTATAGGTAACATATTTTTAAACTGTTTAATTCACATATGAACTAAAGTGTCATCTGTTAATTTGTTGTTGATATTTAAATACTAAAATTGGGAGATGTGATCAATGAAACAGCCATCCATTCCACTAAATAGCAGACATTCAAACTTATATAGGTCACATTACAGCCTTCATCAATATTGATAAGGTTTCATGCCATATAGCATACAGCCATTATAAATGAATTCCTAGATTCTCAATATTACTCATCCAACTTTTTATTATGCAAAAGTCTGTGTACAACACCATAGTTTCAAGGGTCACCAAACTGGGGGAAGTGGCAGACATATTCTCTCATTGGACTGTCAAGTCTCTCAACTCATGGTGGGAAGTGGAAGTCAAGTCTCTCTGTTTATTCGACATTTTCATTACTTAAGCATAATTTTCATGAAAAAGTTATCAAACTTCTCTCATGTGTATTCCCACTTCTCCCTGTTGGTCTACAAGGGAGAAGTCGCTTCTTCCCAATATTAAGTGTGGTGAGGACTGAGTTTAGTATTTTATTTTGTAAGACTTTGTAACCATGGGTGAATTTATTATATGTAAAAACTTTAAACCAATTACAGGCTTCTTTGGCCAATGGGCCTCTAGTTTTATTTTTGTATACTCGTTATAATTTAAGTTCAATTTTAAAACATGTAGTTTTGCAGGTATCCCTTTACATACTGAAAAAATTGTAAAAGCATTGGTTTGTAGTCGACAGATGGACATTAGACCAAACAAAATAAAATGTATGGTTCCCGTCAGCCGACCGTCCCTATTTTTTTTGAAAAGTAAAAAAAAAGGAAAAAAAACAACCAACCATATTTTTTTAAACCGCTTCCGAACTGGAACCAACAATTATCAACAGTATAAATTGTGGCAGCCAATTTGTTTGCGGTTGTCTCAAGCCTAGCTAAATAAATGAAGAAATCTTTATGCCCATGCTACAATACAGAAAGTTGTTCATAGAGTGTCTGTAGGACGAAAAGGTGTAGGGAAAAAAATTTTTTTAAATAAAAAACTGACCAACCGACCCTTTTTTCAAATAGGTGACGGGAACCATACATATTATTTTGTTTGGCATTATACAAATTTAAAAACACCAATTACTACATCATTTTTGGTTGGTTGTGTGGTATTCAACATTTATTCAACATTTAGCAATAGCATTTTTTCACTATATCGAAAATACAATTATAATTATCTTTTAAATTGTAATTAGGACACTTGAATAATGAGCAATTGTTGATGCATGATGCAATATTTACAGATTTTATGCATAATTTTTCCTTTGTATTGTTTTGAATGTATGCAAGATAATTACTTGGTAACCTTAATTTTTTTTAACAAACTTTCAAACTTTGAAAATGACTGCCTTGAAGTGACTGTGCATTTCATTTCTTTTAAATTATTTTTTCCCTTCATGTATCGGGTTGGGGTGGGGTTGGGGGTTGGACCTTTATCGGAACTCAGGATTGGGTCTTTTTAAGCTCGGGAACTCAGGATTGACCCTATCGGGATCCGGGATTCCTATTTAAAATTTTGGGATGTCAGGATTTATTTTTTTTAACTCGAGACTTTGGGATTTCATGCTTTTTAGTTCGGGATTTCGGGATTACCATTATTTGAACACCTACCACTTAACTTTCAAAATGTTCAGACATTACACAAATATTCAATTTTTCATGTATACATGTATAATTTGTAAATAACTTTTTTTAGCAGACATGTATAACTTGCATGTCATGAAATGAAAGGCAAGGAGATTAATATTTAACACATTCTCAGGAATGGATTCTTTTGAATTAGTGCAATGTATTATTGGCCAAAACTGTGAAATACCTACTGTATGTCCATGTAATATCAACATTTATGAAATATATGTGTTGCTTTTCAATATGCTGAAAATGTGGTGTTTAATTATTCTTCATATCATGTTAGATTGTTTTGTCCGTGTTTCTATAGTGGTTCATCAACACGGTAAAGTCGGAACTTATTTTTAACCTGTTTTTGTTTTGTTTTTACAAAAAATGCTATTGACTATATTTGTTATTTAAAAGGGATAATTGAATTAACAGTCAAAAGAATAAGGTTTTTAAATACAATCAGACCACAAATTTTTTCAGGTATTACTTCTGTATTTTGTGTTTTGGATTCTTCACATATTTTGTCAATTCTAGCTATTTCTGCTTCTAGCAGCCTATATGTTTATGATAAATGCACTATAGTTTGATGTATATTTTTTTTAATTAAACATATTAATCTAATCCACCTGAGTTATTCTTATTTTTGAGTTTAATTTTCACTATATGTCAGTAAATGCAATGTAGACATCGACATTGAGAATTTGGAACATTTACGGCACCTCAATTTGTTTGCGACATCTGCCTTACACTAAAAATTATTTGCCAAGCTAAATATTTTCCTCAATGAAGTATGTATAGATACACTTTGCAGAGATATGCAAAGATTTAAAATAATAAACAGGTCTTGGAGTATTTTGGCTATCAAAGATTTTTAAAATAGACCATTTTTTGATATTTTTGTCATTTAGCAGAAATAAGTCGAATTCAAAAGTCTGGTAATAGACACTTCATTAGAACAGCTTTGTAAAATATTTCATTTTCATTGCAATATGTTTATTATACATACCAGCAAAATATGCCAAAAAGGCAATTTTTTTGCCGATTTTAAAGAAATTTGTACTTTTAAAGACAACGACCAATAGACTCGAAATGGTTCAATATTTTAAAAAACCTTTTAGTGTGGTTATTTAGTGTACTAAAGTGCACCAATGTGCCAAATATGAACTCATTTGGTAAAAGTGATGTTCGGACAGTTTTGCATGGTTTTCTGGCGGATTGGCTCTTAACAACATATGATAAAAAAAAATCAGTTTAAATAGACCTAATCTGTTGACAAAATAGTGATAGAATAGCAAACAATGACTGCTTAAATAATGCAAACCACTGGACTACCGGTTCCTGGCTCGAGACAAGCATCTTAAGTATTTGTAGGGGTTAAACCAGTTTGTTAGCGCTCAACGGTGTGACAAAACACCTAAACATCATACGATAAAAATCAGAAATTTACCACTTGGGATCGATACTGAAGACCAACAACAGACACAATTAAAGTACAACATGATACGATAAAAGTATCGCCCTCGAAAGAGTACTCGCAGTTTCTGTCTCCTAGTTCAAAATCTGAAAGCGTTCCTGAACTACGATATCGATGATAACATGTGAAAATGGATATAGTCATAGGGTATAAATATCCTTAGAATTCAAAGAAAACATGGGAATGGGTAAATGCCAAATTTAAAATAAACAGACAGGAAGTACAAAATGTTAATGAATATTCATCGTTTAGTTCAACAGGGAAGCTATTTACAAGAAAGTCAACATAAGTACCTATTAAAACCTTATTTAAAGATTAAATAATAAAGCTGTGACGATATCCTTTACGGATAAGTTTGTTAAGATGAATTTAAAGACAATGTTGATTTAGTTTAATTTTACGAGCTATTTTTACCACGTTTCCGTAAAAAGTAGGACGTGATATCCAGTTTTTCATCAGATTATTGCAAATACATCCAAATTTGATACCAAATCTTTATATTTATTAAATAATTAAGTAATATATGTTTTGATTATTTTTATTACGATATTTCTTGACCTAATTATTTTTGTCAGTTACACAGAGAATGCGTTCATTGAAATCTGAAATGTCGCTACGACCACGGACATTACTAACAAGCTGAAAAATCTATAAACCGTATGAAAGAGCTGTTGGTGTTAATTTCACCTTGCGAAATAAATACATCTAAATCCAGAAATGGGCATTTGAGCTATTGGCTTAATTTAATGTTTATTTCGTTGGATAAATCTCGTTAGTGTCTTTGTAGAAATATGAGTTATTAATCGAAAACTTTTATCACGGTAGCGGTATGTATTGTTAAAACTGAAAACAATTTAACCTTAGAAGTCGATGCAAAGCACGGAGACAATTTCAGATAAAACAAGACAAGAGATGAATCGACCTCGAAAAAGAACTCGCTGTTTCTCACACTAATGCAAAATCAAAACACGGTTGATAACAAATCTGGTTCTCTTAAGCTAAAACATCAATAAAAAATTAAATATACTTAAGGAAATCTCGTGTTTTGCTGGAAATGTTACTAAGATACGATAATGTAAACGCGAGTTTTACAAAACAAGACTTTGTAGAAATTTACTTACTTTTCTACACCGTGGCCAATATATAAATTTTATACACCAACATTTTACCATTACTTTAACCACCAACGTTCTGGGATGTTGTCTCATGAGTGCTCGCTGATACATATAAGTATAGGAATGTCATTTGTAGGATCAGCAGGTACCTATTAAATTAAAATATAAGATCAATTTTTGCAACAATCTTAAACACAGGAGAAAACAAGAAATCAGTCTGTATGTCACATAAACAAGAGACACAATAATGTATTCAGGATTCAATTCCAGGAGGATAACATAATACATTTTATCATAAAGGTTTTTTTCACATATGGAAGCTCGCGTAGAGACGTTCTCTAGATTAAAAATTTGTCAAGTCTTTCAGTTATTTCTGAAAACTTGGACTAGTAATTGTTTGTGAAAATGTTTATTTTCTGTGTAACTTTTTCTTGAAAGGTATATTGCTTTTGTTGTGCAAATAATAATTTCGCCGGTATGTTAAGGCGGTCATATCAGGAAAACGTCAAAAATCACAAGAAAAAGTCAGTAACATTCTACTTGAGAAAAAATCATAAAATAATTGAAAAATATTTATTCGATGAATGTTTTATTACAGAGGGACTCTTAGTTTATCGATTAGTCGGTTCTTTCTTTGTAGGGAATTTCCCAACTTATCACGTGACCACTTTCTTCAGAAAGATACGTTTTCAGATAAATCGGCCTTGCCCGACCTTTTAATGATGTTATTAAATCACCAAATTTTGTTTGAACATTCTTCATTATGTGTATTTTCTGAAAATTGCTAGCGATAGTAGTCTGAATGACCGTGGGGAGATAAATAAACAGGAAAATATTGAAGTCGCCGCTTTTTACCACAAATTCGCCACTTCCACTGAAAATTTCACAGCACACGTAGGTCTAAGAATCTATCCCCAGATGACTCACGATTCCGTATAAAATGCAGAAAAAAATGATGTGTGGGAATCAATGATCGATGTTTGATAAAAGGTCGGGCAAACACAAAATATGACAGAATGTACGAATCTGTATAATGCCCTTCATTTTTTCAAACGTTCTCGAGATGTGGTCATTTGGGAAAGGGAAACAACTCTACTACAAAGTTCATTCAACACCAATATTAATCAAATGATGATTTAATATTTTAAAATAAAGAATATTGTGTCTATTTTGTATATTTTATATATTTTATATATCCTCTGATGTGCAGTATTATGTCTCGCATGTGTGAATCAAAGTACTTTTTAGAATGTATATCGCGACGGCAATAATGAGCTTAAGATCTCCACTTATAACACCTCAGGCTCAGTATGAATTTATTCATCGTAAACTGGAACAGAAGAAATCATATTTGTGATGGTCAAGCCAGTAATAAACTATGTAAATACCTTTATGAGCGCTAAATAGTTTCTCAGTTCTTATTTAAGTAATGAAGATATCACTTATGTAACATGCATAATTTGTTTAAAATTTTAGTTTCATTTGCTTTGTGTTTGTGTGTTTTTTCTTGCTTTCTTGATGTTGGTCCCCCGAGGGCGGCCGGGGTATAGAAATAGGACGTTCGGTTTCTCCGCGTGCAGGTAGAACCCCTGCTTAAGGAGCGTCCGTTGGTTCGAGCGGGATGTATAAGTATTTGAAATCCCCTTCTCAAAGGTTCTGCCGGGGAAAGAATAGGCACCAGGTATCTCCGTCTTTGAGGCACTAGTCCTCTAAAAGGGGCGTCCCTGATTGTGGGGGATGTATAAATTCACAATCC
>JAULBM010000010.1:5000-15256 GCA_032357055.1 Geukensia granosissima
CAGAAGTATTACAACACTGATGATTTGGAAAAACTGAAGGTTGAACTGAAGAACTATAGTAAGACTTCTAAAGACATCAACTGGATAGAATTAAGAATCAACCAATTCAAACAGTATCAAAAAATTTACAGTTGTTCTCAAGGAGCTAAAGCTATTTTGAATATAGTTGATGCATATGAACTAAAAGGAGACTTTCAAAATATTACTCAGATCATAGAATTGGTAAGTGTGTGTTCAACAAAGATACAATAAATAGTTTAAGTTAGAAACTAAAGTTGTTATTTCTGTTCCACTGTGTAGAACTACTTGAAAGAACAATGTTCGTTAAGCTGCTTTTTTGGCTCAAGAATTTGGCTGAAAAATGAAGTGTTTTGTTTCTATTATTCTCTATTGTTTGTATGGAAAAACGCTTATTAAAACAGAATCCAACTTTTTTAAAGTTTAATTGGTTGCACAACAGCCGCATGGCACATAGAAATTGCTTCAATTTAAAAATACTTTGTAAATTACTTGATTTGACATGAAATTTGATACAATTTTATCGATTTTGATATAGATTGCACAGAATCATCACAACCAAACTTTGCACAATTAAAGGTCTATCGAGTAGAAATGTTAAGTTAAAATATATATGTGTTGTTTTTTTGCGGACAAAACACCTACAAAAAGTTGGTATTTCTACAGAAAATGTTACATTCTTGTTGAAATAGTCAATTGTGCACTGTTGTTTTGTAGAATTATAAAAAGGATATGATTTTAAGTTATGAATTATTAAAAGACGGTTATTAGACAGCATTTTCACACCAACTTATTGTTGTTTCATAAAATCTAAAATTTGGGCTAAATTTGGGCCACTAACGGACCTGCTCCTTTAATACCTTGTATGAAGTGCAAAAGTTTTATTTGAAAAGACAGGGATGTGCATCTTTGTTATTGATACATATTACTGAAAGAATAAAAGAAATGCAATCTAGACTTTTTTTGCATACAGTGTCATGCTGACTGTCACATATAAAACAGAGTTTGAATGGTATATGAATGTAATAAACTTCTTTACAAAATCTCAAAATATAAAAAAATCTGTTTCATTTTGATGAATACTGGTTTGCAAAATCAAGGTAAGTAACAACATAGAAATGATACAAATATTTTAAATGGGAAATAGGATTTTAGACAGGTGTCATAAGATATTCTGACCTGGCTCCATATCTTCCAGATTTTTTGTGTTATTTGCCATAATAATCATTACTTTATATGAGGCTTTACCTTTACATATGGTCACGGGGCCATTTAAATCTTATTTTCCGAATGTTGCAATGACACCCTGTTGCTATGAAAGCCTTGCAGTATTGTATAATACTTCAGTCAGTTGTAATGATAAACATTCTTTAAAAATGTATATAGATTGTATGCAAAATATATTAACTTGATCACATTTTTTTTTCGTTTTTGTAGACTGAAAATGCAGACACAATGATGAGGAGACTAGACAAGAAATTAATGAGTTTTTGTTCTGTTTTGAGTGACATCGATTCCAAAAAGGCAGCATGTTTAACTAGGTTTGTTGAATGCAAAGATCTGATTATATGGCTGAAAGCAACAATACATAGTAAGTTGAAATTTAATTATTTTTAGCACCGCCTTAACCATAGGGCATGTCAGCTATTGCCATCATTGGCAACTGGTCATCATGTTTGTCTTTGTCTGTGTCTGTTAACATTTCTTTTTTTGATCTTCATCTTGAGACAATGGAACCTATAAAATACATTTTTGTACATACATTTTAGATTTTCTAAAAATGTGTTGTTGAAACAGTCAAGCAACTGGATCAATTAACTCCCAGCTTTCATTTATTAATCATTCAAAAGTGATGACCTCAAGAGTGGCCAGGGGTATAGAGATAAACCATTCAGTTTTTGTTATCTGCAAGTAGAACCCCTGCTAAAAGAGTGTCTGTTGGTTTGACCAGGATGTATATCTACTCAACTCCCATTCTCATAGGTTGTGTCAAGGGAAAGAATATTCACTTGATTTTGAAAAGGGATTTCTTGGTTGTGGGGAATTTATAAATTCACAATCCACTCTAGGGAGACTTCCATGTTTAGAGAATATAAATTTACAATCCACCCTAGGGAGACTCCCATGTTTAGAGAATATAAATTCACAATCTGCCCTAGGGAGACTCCCATGTTAAGAGAATGCTACATTCTAAGCACATTGAGGACCCCTTGTAACAGCTCAGTTTGAATGGTCAATAGGTGGCTAATTACAATGCTCAATTTTCTTACCCTATCCATCCTGCAATTTTCAGTGGTAGCGATCAACCCCCCCTTCCTATGCCCTGCTTACAGTCAATTTATTGATTTATTGTTTGTTACATGTTCCAATCCTGTAATATTTCCTCCTGGAAGCTAAGCAGAAATCAGACAACTAATTTGACAAAAATGAAGTGAATGGAAATCCCCAGTTTTAAAAATAGCTTGTTTATCCAAATGTGTTATTTTGATTAAAATTGAATATTAATATACAGATGGTCTGTAGTTGATAAGGGTTGGATCATGCTGTTATTTATTAGTTCAGTTAGTTTCTGTCATGCTGGAATTCTTTATCTAATTAACATTGGGGTTCCTCAACATGTGGTTTGCACACAATGTTTTGCACACGTCCTTCTTCCTAATTACTTATGTAATTGCATCAGCAACCAATCAGTGGGTTTTCTTTCTCTATGTAATCCAATCAAGAGGTCAGGATTTAAATATTTGAATTGGTCCAATCAATCGCTAATTATCTTTATCTGTTCTTTGTTTTAATTGATGAGCGTCTCTTCATCATTCCAGCTATTGCAATTGCGCTATTCAGATGCGAATTTTACACTTGTAAAAAGTTTTTCAAAAATACGTTCCTGGCGTAAATTTTTGTGTGAATTATTTCAAATTTTAAGTCGAATTGTACATCTATATCAGAATGAGTTCAGAACATTTTGTGAGGACATTTCTCAAGATTCCAGACTGGTACGTACTCCTTGAGGAGGAAATTGAATATTTGCACGTTACAATTGTTGAAAATAACAAAGATATGAACCAAATTTATTGGACAATAATGTTAGACTGCTCTGCATCCTGTAACGGCTGCTATTTCTGTGGAGATGTTTCCAGATTGTGTGAATGTTCATCAAAAAGCCAAAGCCGTTCCGATTAACTATAAACTTTTCCATTCTGACGAATTTTGTTGCCTGCTGATTAGCGTGTTTATTGTTAAATTCCAGTCTTATTTTGCATAATTTTGTTTGCGGACTTAATTTAATTGCGTTATTAATTATTTGCGTTTAAATTGCGTATAAAAATGGAGAACGAAGATCTTGAAGTTAGAATAATGAGTGACATTGACCGTGTGAAGATGTGGGCGGCCACAATGAAATTAAACGAGAATACTGCGGAGGAGTTAATACGTCATGGCTTCGATACTATGGAAGCGATCTCATACATAGAGAAGGACGATCTCCCAACGTTAAGACTCCCACTTGGACAGCAGAAGGTGTTAATCAAAGCTGTGAAAAAGACTTTTGGACATTCCGAGACGGATAGCGTAAGCAGCGAAAAAGTAGTGCGAGGAGGCGGAATAATCCTACAAGAAAAAGATGGCGGCCCAAGCGGAGGGATATTAAGTGACAAAGATGGCAGCGCAAACATCCAAGATGGCGGCGTACTTGGCAACCAAAATGGCGGCGATACCTCTTCCGTTCATAACAACAAAGATGGCGGCGATACCTCTTCCGTTCAAAACAACAAAGATGGCGGCGCTCATAGGGACGATGCATATGTTCGGGAAGTGCTCAAAATGTTATCTGCTCAGAAGGCCGGCACCGGAATCTCCCTAAGTGACAATTCTTTTAAAAATACATCAGGTACTGACAGTTTATTGGTAAATGACTCTCTTTCATGGAAAGACCCTCAGTTCTTTTTTAACGTAGGCAATTTTGATCCAAATGTTAGCTATTTTGATATTGTTGATTTTGTACCTCCGATTGTTACTGGGGTTACCGCCCCTGATCAGAAGTTAGTTTCAGATGCTTCAGGTGGCCAATTAGTTTATAAATCTGGGCCATCAAAACCTAAATTAGAATCATTGTCTGTAACTCAGTGGTCGATGGCTAATTTATGTATAATGCAAAAATTATTGTTTACTGGAGATCTTACTCAATCTCAAATTATTGATTATTTGTCATATACTCAAAGGGTGTACCACCAGTTCTGGAGTTGTGAGCTAGTGTCTGTACTTCTGTTTGATAGGGAGTACCGCCGCTTACAAAAGCAACACCAGTTCAGATGGGGCACTGAGGTTCATCACTTGCATTCAGCATGTTTGCGTCCCAAATTTTTGCAGTCTCAAAATTCTCGCCATGTGGTTCCAGCACAGGGTTCAAAACTTACAGGGACAAAGTCAAATTTTGTACCATATGCTTCCCATACTTCTGTAGGTAAACTCATTTGCAAGAAGTTCAATAGTAGGAAGGGTTGCCTAATGCCGCATTGCAAGTTTGAGCATGTATGTGCCTTACCAGGTTGCGCCGATAAGCACCCAGCATTTCAGCATACAAAAAACTAAAAACAATGGTGAAGCCTTCACGAGCTCTTAATTTAAAGGCATGGATTGATGAGCTTGGTGATGATTTTGACAAGGAATATTTATTAAATGGTATTAAAAATGGGTTTGATATTGTAACTGAGGTTGATATTGGGAAAAGTGTTCATGTAAAAAATCACCCTTCAGCAAAATTAGATAGTCCATTATATGACCAAGCTCATCAGCAAATTCTGACAGAAATTGATAACGGGAATTATGTTTTTGTAGAAAAACCCCCAAAAATAATTAGCCCCCTTGGTGTTATTTCAAAACCAGATGGGGGGGTCCGCATCATTCACGATTGTAGTAGACCCATAGGAGAGGCAGTTAATGATTTTGCAGGAGATTTTGATAAACAAAAGTTTCAAACAGTGGATGATGCATGCAAATTAGTTAGAAAAAATTGCTTTATGGCAAAGGTTGATCTTAAGTCAGCTTATCGTTCTGTCAGAATAAGTAATCAAAGCCAGGAGGTAACAGGATTAAAATGGACCTTCCCAGACGGTCATGATTTTACTTTTATTGATACAAAACTTCCCTTTGGCTCTAAGTTAGCTCCTGGCATTTTTCATAGATTATCACAGGCTGTCCGGAGAATGATGTCTCGGAGAGGCTTCACCATTGTTGCCTACTTAGATGACTTTTTCATTTGCGAAAAAACTAGGGAGCGCTGCGCGAATGCTTTGCGAATTTTGATTTTTTTGCTGAGGAAACTTGGCTTTTGCATAAGTTGGTCAAAAGTGACAGATCCATGCCAGAAAATAGTATTTTTAGGTGTAGAAATAGACTCCACATCATTGGAGATGCGACTTCCTTCTGCGAAATTGGAAGAATTAAAGTCAGACCTGGCGGACTTTAAATTGCGGCGACATGCTTCTAAGAAGCAATTGCAATCCCTTGCGGGTAAGCTCAATTGGGCATCAGCGGTGGTTCGCGGCGGGAGAGTTTTTCTCCGGAGAATCATAAATGGCGTAATGCGTTTAAAGCATGACTGGCATAAATTGCGGATTGCGGGCGAAATTTTGCTTGACATTACATGGTGGCATGATTTTATGTCATCTTTTAATGGCAAATCATTTCTTTTAGCGGAGGTTCCAGTCACCTCAATTGCGACTGATGCATGCAGAATAGGGGCAGGCGGCGTCCATGGTGATGATTGGTTCTATGTTAACTGGGCTGAGGACTATCCCTTTGCAACCAACCTTCATATTAATGAGTTAGAAGCATTTTCTGTTGCTTTAGCGGTTAAAAGATGGGCCCCACTTTGGCGTAATCAGCGAATTATCGTATATTGCGATAATGCGGCAACAGTAAGTTGCATCAATAAGTGCACATCCAAGAATGCGGTCTTAATGACATTTTTGCGTGAGCTGTTTTGGCTGTCAGCGACTTATAATTTTCATTTGGTGGCTAGACATTTGCCAGGGAAATTAAATTTTTTAGCGGATAGTATTTCCCGTTTGCATGACTTGTCTTCTTGTGTTACCTTTTTGCGTTTTTGTTTGCAGCCCCCGTTATTTGTGCAGGACCTTGGTCGCCATATGTCTAGTAATGCCCTTCGTTTTCTTTTATTCAGGATCACCGGCGACCAAGGAGATCAGGGCATTGGATAGCATTGTAGATAGCTTCAGAAACCATGCTTTTGCTGAGTCTACCAAACGGACATATAATAATTATTTGAGGTCATACATAGACTTTTGCAGAAAATTTCATATTTGCATTGTCCCTTTAAGTCCAACAAACTTAGCTAGATATGTGGCTTTTTTATCGGACAGATTACAGTTCAGCTCCATTACAAATTATTTATCAGTTGTGCGGTTGTTACATTTGGAAGCAGGTCTTCCCTCCCCTTTAGACTCCTTTTACATACATTCTGTACTTAAAGGGGCTAAGCGTGTGATAGGTGGCCAGGCCAACAGAAAACTTCCTATCACCCCAGGCATATTACATAAGATTTTTTCCTTACTCTCCTTGCATAATAGTAAGGATTTATGTTTTTGGACAGCATGTTTAGTTGCCTTTTTCTCCTTCCTAAGGAAGTCAAATTTATTTGCCTCATCACTACAGTCGTTTGATCCTTTGTGCCACTTGGCCAGGGAGAACATTAAGTTCCATTCCAGAGGGGTT
The DNA here is from genome assembly GCA_032357055.1 of Geukensia granosissima. Lineage (NCBI taxonomy): Eukaryota > Metazoa > Mollusca > Bivalvia > Mytilida > Mytilidae > Geukensia > Geukensia granosissima. The sequence goes on from JAULBM010000010.1 coordinate 11,751, forward strand.
TGTTTACAGCTGAGAAAGACAAAAACCATACAGTTTTCTGAGCGAATGTTGGAAATTCCTTTGCCTAGGGTTACTAATTCCCCACTTTGCCCATCCCAGGCTCTCCTCCTAAATTTTAAGCAAGTGCCTGCAATATCATCCCCGTCCCCTGCCTTTTTGTACTATGTCCAAGGACGACCACTCGCACTGACTTATCCTGTTTTTCTTAAGATGCTGAAACATTACATAGGGCGGTTAGGCTTTGATTGCACTCAGTACTCGGGTCACAGTTTTCGTCGCGGTGGTGCTTCCTTTGCTTTAGAATGTGGTGTCCCTGCTGACATCATTCAGTCACAAGGGGACTGGAAGTCTGACGCATATAAGGCGTATCTAGACCCCTCCTTTGCTCACCGACAGCAGGTTATGAATAAATTTGCAGCTGTACTCAGTAAATAACATGTTTACCTACTCCTACTTTAACCTTTTCCCTGACAGGTTTGGGATGTTTGGAATACCACAGATTGTCATTTATTTTGTGTATTGTTTGTAATTTGCAATTGTTTTGATTATGTCATTTGCGCATTAAACTGTGGTTCTTTTCCCAAACCTGTCTTCGTAGTCGCTTGCCTCCCCATGATGTCCTTTTTATTCATGTCACTGGGATCTTGACTGATTCCCGAAGAATGATATCTGTGGATATTTACATCCTTCGGCATTTGGTCTCGGACCCAAGTGTATGCTTAGGGAGTAGGAGGGAAAGGGGGCCTGATAATTGACAACTGGAGATTAATCACCAAGCTTATTTTTCCTGACATTACACATAAATATGTTCCAGTAGATTTTAAATCCATCAAAATATATATTATTTTCTAAAATTCAAAAATCCTGCAAGCAAAAATAGTGCCAATGGAAAACAACACAATTTTCCTATTTTCTAAAATAAGTAGTGACTAAGATGTGTAAAAAATCTGAAATTGATATGTTTATCAAAAGATTTCTGCATCGATTTATTAAATTTTATAAAAATTATGAGGAGTTGCTAAATTGAGTAAAAAGTGAGAGACTGGATTCTGATTCAGTGAAATGTGCTTTTAATCAGTTTCACCAAAAACCAAAACCAACATTGCCTGCAATGCACAAATGTGGTGTCATCTACATCTTGCAAATAATTCAGCTCAAACTAGTGCTAGAGGCCATCTTTATCTTACAATGAGGTGCTATCTTTACTCGGTGTTGAAGGCCTCTTGCAGTGACTTTGAGATGAAGAACAGCATTTAAAGTGCTGTTCCTTGACTTGGAATTTACTTGTATATATAAGATTTTTGTGTCATGAATATTTACACCATATCCTTTCTTTCTATTTACCAAGTTACAAATTTATTTGGTTATGAAATGACCATGTTTTGAATAGACTGCAGCATCACTATATATCAGAAGTTGTCAGTGCATTAGCTGATGGCCTATATTGACATCAGTATATATCAAAAATTCTCAGTGTGTTTACAGATGACCAGTTTGACTAATATGTGACTGCCTTTACACCCTAGAAAATGCAGTCAATTAAGATCAAGTCTTTGCCATAGTGCTTATATTTCATTTTTTGGTAAAGGACCATTTAAGGGCCTCTTTCTACCAAACTTTGGTTCCAATTAACACCACAATGAAAATTGAATGGGTTATTTATTTCCATCTGTTGGTCTTGTCTGTCTTCTGACTTAAAAATTTCCATCTCTTCATATTCTTTGACAAGGAGAAACTTTCTCCTGTTGATACATTGGAAAGAAGTCCTATGTGTATACACATATTCAAGCATTCAGCCATATATATACAACATCTGTTATATTTAATGATATGGTAACTACAACTCAAGACACCTAAAAAATATTTTCAAGACATCTTTGAAGTAATTGTATTTCAGATTATGTCCAGAAGACATTTGTCTTGAGACACATATTTTATGTCTTAAGACATGCTATGTGTCTGAAGCTATGGTATAAATAGGTCTTTAGACACCATGTGGTCTATAAGTATGTCTCAAGATGTGTCCTGATTTTTTCAAGACATGTCGTGATGTCTCAAGACATTGTCTTTGATGATCTTGTCCACTTAAAAAACTTTTTGCAAGAAACTACTGAGCCAATTTCAAACAATTAAATGTAAATGAAATAGAACTTGTGCTCCTTTTACAGTTTTAATGTACCAGTAATGTAATGCAATTGTATTAAAATTTCAGCATTTTGGCCATTTTTCAGTTTCAGTCTTAAGATATAGATGTAAAGTTGTAAACATGTTATATATCATTGCAAAGCAAGGATTTCATAGATTTTCAAACCTAATGCAACAATGGTACCATGATCATTGAATTTTTCACTAAATATGCCTGAAATGTAAATGTTTTACCCATGGTTTTGAAAAGAAAATTTCTCAGACCACACTACTTAATTCATACTATATAGAGATAAATGCTTTACGGCTCATGTAAGTCACTGTCAGGTTAGTGAAACAAGCTCCTGGAAACCTTTGGTTTTGGATATTTATTTATGAAGTCAGAGAGTAATTGTATGTTTTGTTTCAGATCCTAGATGGGAACAGCTAATCACAGATGAAGTAGCTAAAGAGACTTATCAATACTTTGACAATTACATAGAAACTCATTACGACCACACAAAAGACGAATATGGACACCTGAAAAACATTTTAAAAGTTTTTAAAGACCGTGGACAGTTATCACATCGGTTAACTAGTGCTAATAGGTTTCTATATGTTTTCTACAAATTTGATAAAGATAACGATTTATCATTGTTAACCCCTCCACCTCAACCCAAGGTCAAGACTGAAAAGGAAGCGGAGCAACCATTGCCACTTGAAAAATTAGTCATGCATTTAAAAGCTTTAAGACCAGAAGATGTAGGGAATTTTATAGGGACAAAAGGAATTCACATAAAAAGACTTCTAAAAGAGAAAAAAGGAAGTAAAATTACAATGGGTAAAGAAGAAGGCCATGTAAAGATAGAAATAGAAGCTTTGAAGGACGACATTCAGGAAATTAAAGACAGACTTTTACAGAGAGAAGCACTGGTAAATCAGGCAAGAAGGCACCATGAGGAAAATGTAAGCGAAAAAATATCATAGGCTTTAAATAGACATTGATAAAATGTCTAACTTAAATTGAATTTAGAAAGAGTATTATAGGGAAATTTGACTCTACATGTTTTTAATTGTCAAATAAAAAGTCACGAACTGACCAATTGTATAGGCTTAAAAACATACCGGTATTTAAAAAATTTAAGAAAAAGTAACTGAACAAGAAACAGAATTTTTTCCGTAGTTCAGTGATTTTTTTTGGCTGGGATAATATTATCTAAACTCATCAGTGATAATATATACAAATATATGCCTCAGCTAGTGTGATTATGTGATTTTTAACAAATACAGCTGTAATGCTTAATAATATACTAGTCAAAAAAGAAACGTTACACTCCTTCAACATCATTTAAAAATTTGTTTGTGCGTTGTTTAAAATTTTT
>JAULBM010000012.1:0-20126 GCA_032357055.1 Geukensia granosissima
GGAAGGTGTGGAATTCAACATCGAGATCAGTTTTGTCACGCTTTTAACAAAGTGTTATTCTTCTGGACATTTTGGACATTTCGCTAGAATGTTCTATTCTTGTAAAAGAAATCAAGTCAACTGTCAAGTGAGTCAGTCGAAATTAAAGTCAGAAAAACAAGGGACTTTGAGAGGATGAGAAGTAATCTTTAGAAGAAAAACAGTTTGAGAGAACTTCCATTTGCAAATTCATTGGACGCAAACAAGTTCTCTCAAGGTAGAACTCAAAAGTGCGAAACGAAAACTTTCATTAAAGGATATCAACCATAAAAGGGAAATTTTGGACTTAAAATTATGTGACAGTGCTAATTTTAACCTTTCAAAGTGAATGATGTTTTGGACTTGTTATTATTATTATTGAATATTTAAAATGGCATTTTTATCATAAGTTTTATGTTTTTTGTATTTGTTTTTTTACATTTTTAATAAATATTATTTAAAGATTTCAAACGAAAGACCGAAAACAGCGCACACAGAGCTATTTTTATTTGCCCGATGCTGCGTTTCTTTTTTGTGAGAGGTTATTTTTGCATATGTTACATATCCTCGCCTTCTTTGCACAAGTTGCGTTTGCCACTTCCAGGTAATCTTTTTTAACCAGAACTCTAAAATTGAGAGGTTTTGTCTTATATCTTCACTTACGGAATCGGCCATCGATTGATCTCTCTAGGTAAATTGATTTCGCAATACTGTATTTTTTTAAATTACAACTTTCAACTGTTCTTTTTCTTTTGGGCGTAAAATCGGTTTTTAAGACCAGTTTCAACGAAGCGTTAGTAAAAAATATAGGAACAACATGACTATATTAACAGGTATGTCTGCAAGTCTTGAATGTGAGAATCATAAGAAGGATTTGAAATATTCTGCAAAACACACGATGTACCTGCGTGTGTTGCATGTATTCCGTCCAATCACAAGATTTGCCCAAATGTTATTCCGTTGGAAACAGCAGCGAAATATGCTAGGACATCAACGGCCCTGACAGATGTAGAAGAATTAATAGAAGAGACAACGCGAAATATAAAACATTACATCAGTGATCGAAATTCGGCTTCAAAACAACTCGAAGAACAAGAACAAGAAATAGAAAGAAGAATCCAACATGCACGAGATGAAGTCAATAAAGCTTTAATAAAATTCAAGAAAAGTTCATGCATGATTTATGGACAGAGTACAGTGATTTTCAATCAAAAAATGGGAAAATATTACATTTCCTTAAATCAATGAAATGAGACTTGAAGAAAATGAAGGAAGAAATTTCACATTTAAAGAAATTTGCATCGGACATTCAAGTCTTTCTTGGTATCCGAAACATCCACCAACATGTTGTTAATAAAACAAATGAAGCCAAAATCGCGATTAAAGCAGCCATGAACTACACTATGGAATTAAAGGTGAATTCCACAGTAAAATCATTAATTAACAGCACAAATCAGTTCGCTATAAAAACAGTTAAAGAAACCGGAATAGGGCTGTTATTAAAAGAGGCCAAGGTAAATCAAGCACAAATATTTGTCCCAAAAATAAAAAATGTAAGTGATATTAGGCTTGAACTCATGGAGAAATTCAATGTTAAAAAACACAAAGTATATATGTGGATTTCTGGATGCGTCATTCTGCATAATAATATGTCTTAATAGCAGATTACGAAGGCAAGGCACAAATAATGGAGTACAACGACAAAGGAGAATACGTCCGTTACATTCCGGTCTCTACACTACCGTTTGACTTAACGTTGGTAGATGACAACCCAGTCGCAATATCTTATGGAGGAGCACCATACAAAGAAATCTACACATCAGCAACAACATCGTTGACAGGAAGATATAGTTAGGAGGTAACTGCTGGGGAATATCCTACCAGGATGGAAAACTTTATATTGTAGTGCACGGTCAGGGAATAATGGTTGTAGATACAACATGGAGAACACTGAATACGATTAAGTGTGATGTTAGTGGTGTTTTGCCTCTAACAACTGCCAAAGCCAGATTATACTATGCAGATTGGAACAAGGATTAAATACACTGCTGTAGTATTACAGGGGAAGAAATCTGGGTGTTCCAGGATGACTCTGTTGATAATCCATTGGGATTATCAGTTGACAATTATCGGAACGTGTTCGTTATCGGTAAAGCTTCAAACAACCTAACAATAATACATGACGTTAAATCGTGTAAGACGTTACTGACAAAAATTTCCTGCAGTTGTATGCTACAACAGAGACAAGAACCTCTTAGATGAAAATGTCGGTTTGTACCAAGTCACATGAATACAGTTAAGGAAAATCGAAGATGTTCTGTAAATTACATGGAAAAACCTTGAAAGTAAATATGACAGAAATAATGGAATAAAAGAAACGTGCATAAGAAAAAGCCTGATTTGAATTAATTTATTTGACTAGGACTTCTGGTGTGTTATTGTTATTGTTCCCTCATGCCAATTATCCCCCTCCCGAAAAATTTTCCGCCAAAGAAATTTTTGATAAGAGTTTTTCCCAGGCTCGGAAAATCTGTAATAGTCACTGGGCACATGGAACATGTGATGAGGTTAATTAAAGCAGTATAGCTGGATCCAAACCCTCGACGCTAAGTGAAATCAAAGCAAAAGGGTTAACCTCACGCCATGTTCAGTTAACAAACAAACAAAACAAACCCCCAAAACCATCAAAAAACTCACTAACCACCAAGTGCGAAATAAGTTAATTGGTTGTTTCTGTAACATGCGACATTCAATCATGTTAACTTTTTAAATTTGCGATAAAACTGTACATTTTTTGACAATAAATGACTTTTTTTCTTTCAGCTTGCTAGAATATTTCGACAGCTTGCATATTAACTTTTCTCCAAAGATCGTTCTATATATTAGTAACCTGATCAGCCATTGAATCATGTAGATTTTTTTCCGTTTGCGATAAATCTACATTTTTTCACAATAAATTGGCACTTTGTACTTTTCAACTTTCTAGAATATTTCGACAGCTTATACATTAACTTTCCTCCAAAGACCGTTCTATATATAATTTGTTATCTGTGACATTCAATGATTGAATCATGTATTTTTCCCCATTTGCGATAAAACAGTACGTTTTCACAATAAACTGGCATTTTGTACTTTTCAACTTTCTATAATATTTCGACAGCTTGCATATTAACTTTCTCCAAAGACCGTTCTATATATTTGTAACATGCGACATTGAACCATTTAAAATAATTATTTGCGATAAAACGGTACATTTTTTACATAATAAAGTAGCATTTTTTACTTTTCAACTCGCTAGAATATTCAGAAAGCTTATACGTTAACTTTTCTACAAAGCGCATTCTGTATATACAGTGACAAATTATAGACTGGTACACCGAGTAATAATAGGCTTTTCAGGTGATGATGAAAACGGAATTCGAAGATACCAATGGGGCAGACAGAAATCGTTAAGTCGAGGACAGACAAGACCATGGCCAACAAAATGAAACGAAAGACAAACATAGAACACACAACACTACACTGAAAACTAAAGCTGGAGTAAACATCACTTTAAAAGGTAAGAAGACAAATTTTACTTAAATTTCCCGGAGAAAATACGAATTTATAATAGTTTTGTATGACCTGAAATATAAAAATCAGCCTAAATATTGTACTTTTCTAAACTAAACATGACAAATATCTTTAATAACGATATTTTTCTGGTCATCTGTTAGTTCTAAATATATAATCTAATTAGCAATTTATGCCGCACTCGATTCAAGTAATAGTGGATTTGGCTCATGTGAAGGAAACAGATGTCTCCTGTATTTGAATGATATAAACAACAGTTGTTATGGTTTTGCATTATTTAGTAAAGATAATAAATTTTAAAATCAGCCTAAAATTTACTTTTCTATACCATTATATTTGCATACTGAAATGTTCCAAATGTTTTACCTATGAGCCAAAGATCGTCAAACAGTTATACATAATAATAAAAAGTTAGTGTATGCAATATATTACGAAATTTCTCCTTATTTCTTTAGTTAACATAGCTTGATTAATAAAGCCAAAAACAAATCCATGATCCCTTTTCCGCTGTAATTTCCGTTGATCTTCTTCTTTCCTTAAGTTAAACTGTTTAATATTTTGGCTAGAATTAAGCTTAAGCGCATATTTAGGGTTTTTCTATTAATGACACAAATTTTACATTTTATTTTTAGAAAACAAAGACTACAAATTTATCGTAATCACTTTTTATTTGTAGTCTATTGTTTGCCGTTCACTAATACGGACAAATGTCACTTAATGATTTTTACATCAATGAGTTCAAACGTCAGATATAAAAGATTTGGCGACTATCATCTTTCAAAAGCCAGGTACAGTATTTTAGAAGTTGGGCCGAAGGCAAAAAAACAACAACGAAACATTATACGAATAAATGTGTTTTCAATATCACAAATTTATTAATTATATTAATATATACTAGACAAGAAAGAAACGTTGCACATTTTAAACTTCATCTTATTATTCTTTTTTTAAGAAAAATTCGTTCATAAAATTTCAATCTTCATCCTATTATGGATACAAATAAAGCAATTTAAAAAATTCAAACAGACATATTAAGTGGTTTATTGGTAATGTCAAATTCCAAAACTGGAAACCGGATGTCACAAAATAACGAGAAAGGAAATCAAAACATTTTTGAAATAAGCAATACTTCTACACTCTACTTCGTAAACTGTTGAAATTTTGAAGTTTTGCACTTTGTGGTAGTAAATTTCAGTTTAATCTAAAATTTTTAATTTTTTCGGACAAAAAAAGAACTTTTTGAAATCTCAAAAATTGAGAAAATGAAGCTTGAGCTGACCATTCTGTAAAAATTTCAGGTCTTTTGACAAAGTTATGGAGCAAGAAAATTTAAAGTCCATAGAAAATACATTAAGTACATTAAGAGAAAAGTTATTTGACTACTAGTATATATTATAATATAGGTCTAGGGATAATAACCATAACAACACTGTTGTGTGTGATGTTTAAAAAAGTTTAAAAAGTTAATGCGAATGTATGCTCTATGATAGAGCTTCATCAGGAATATAATTAGTAGTTATATTTACCAGAGTTCTGACGACGTTTTCCCCATGTTAATCCTATGGGAGAGGATACCTGGGAGGATACCCACTGAGGATACCCTGTGACGTCACGAGTTACATAATTAATCAGATTAATTAATTAATGCAAAATCCATATTGTAATTAAGACATAGTTCATTAATTTGTATATTTTTTAATGTAATTAATGATGATGTAATGTATATTTGTTTGTGTATTGATTTCATGTTTGAACAAGTTTAAATCTCTTTGTCGTGTCAAATGACCTGGTATGCGTTTTAGCCCCGAGGTGTAAGTATTGAAGTATGAACAATGATGAATAGTAGTAGATAAACTACCGCTTTTGACGAGAGCCATCCACATATTACCTCTATTACATTTACCTATCGATTATAAAATTAAATCAAGAACATTTAATTCTTTTCAACAAGTTTTAAAAATTATCATGGTTATTAGATCTTTGATTTTTCTGATGCAATATCGCAGACATGTTTGTACTTGTAGTCAGTGAGACGTGTCAACACCTGTTTGTGTTATCAGTAAATAATGTCAATATAACAAAGATCAACAAAATGTTTACCTGTGGATTTAAATAGTTCTAATAGATTCTCCTAAATCATTGTGGTGACGTGTAAATGCTGACTTATCAGATTTATGCGCCATCTTGAAAATTTAATAAATATTGACGCGTCACTGTACCCCATACAATAAATACCTAGTTTTACTAACATGTAAATGATAAAAATACAAATACATTATAAATGAAGTTGAAAATTAAAAATGAGACACCTGTTCTTTTTATCTATATTTATTATTTCAATAAATCGGAAAGTCTCCCCCTTTTTCTTACCCAAAGTTTACAAGTACAAATTACTTCACATTTAGTCCAATAACATATTTCAAATAGAATGTAAATATACTCCAGAATATTATGAATCTGTTTATCATACATTTTACACGAATAGATTCGTCAATTTTGTATAAATCCAATTCTTTCCGAGACAAATTAAAACACGTCTGATCACCACTTCGACATATTGATAATGTCGCCATGTTTTGGCAGGGTCCACACAAAAGGGTCCAAAGGTATTCCAAAGCGATATAAAAAATAAAACGTAGTAAAATTAATGAATAAAATACGATTAATTAATCTTCCTTTGCTAGTACATATTTCATATTATTATTCTTATAACATTCGAACTGAATTTAAACGTGTTCTATCGTTGAAAAGATTCCATACATCCCCATTTAAACAATAGATTGTCCTTCGGCTATATAAGTGTGAAAATCGATGTTACTTTGTCATAATTTAATTGACAGTCAACTGATACACCCGTATTACAAAGGATCTACTTTTTGAACTTGTAAAGTTATTTACACGCAGGTAAACGTATGGAACGCAGAATAACTATATAAAAACCTATGGAAAGCAACTAATGACTATTGGATAATGTGTGCTATTTATTACCTTATAATCTTTTGAGAAATTTTACGCAGAATATTACATAGTATTTTGAAATTTAAAAAAAATACAAGTAGTTTAATGATAATAATTATTTTCCTTAAATGACTCATCTACACAATGTTTTTCCAAGAGAAAATCATAATAGTCTTTTTTAAAAGAATAATTAATATCATCTGTTAAATATTTTAAGAACTAGTTTTAGAAAGTTTGAAGTAGTCTCCTGTATAGACTTTGTGTACCGGTCTAGGGCAGTGCCATGTAGCTTACGATGGGGAATGAGTGTCATGTGGTACGCCCCGCTATGATCGGGAATAATTCCCCGACTGTGTCTATACAGCCTCGGTTTCGAGGACAGATCCGCTTTGTAGTGATACAAGGCGTCGATGGTGGTGACTACTTTGGCCTTAGCCTTAATCAAACGTTCTAAAATATCAATCAATTTAGTATTCATATAAGTATCTAAACCAGGAACCTGTATGGTCGGTAGATTCGGAAGTCATTTTTCCGACTTGTAGGCGAGTACTGGTATAGATAGACTTCACTAATATGAATAATGATTGATTGTCTATATTTTTTAACTTCTATTGATTCAAGAATTAAATTTTGTTTTAATGAATATGGAAATGTTATAGTCATTAAATTTCAGTAGTTCAACAAAATAATGCAGGCAATGAATAACAAGACCTACTCCTGTTTTGAATGTGGACAGGTGTTTACTCAGAAGTCAAATCTATATCGTCATAAAAAAAGTGCACACTCTACCATAACACATGCTTGTGATAGATGTAAGCTCGATTTTAACAGAAAAGATAGTTACCTTCGCCATATGAAGAAACATGAACCGGTTCAAATTGGCAGTGGAAGCAAAACAACAGTTACCAATAATGTGGAACAGAATCTAAAAGACCCCTGTAACTTTAAAGCATTAAATGGAACATTGGAGACCCATACTATTATGGCAGAAGGCCTGGCAAAATTTGACCCAATGATGTTTTTAAAAAGCAAGTATGAAGAAGTCAAACTAAATATCAAAGAATCAATCAAGGAACGAGGAGCCATAAAATGGTACTTGTCGATGAAAATAAAAATGAGCAGGAGGAAAGGTGACGAAGTTGAGACAGCTGAACCACACTTTAGGGGTAAATGCAACACCAGTCTGAAATTTGAAGACATCGACGAGGGTTTGAAGGAGTCTATCAAAAAAATGTACTCGTCTTTTATCGAATACCAGAGGCAAGGCAGTAACTGGACCATTGATAAGGTAAAAGATTTAACCATTCACATGACACGTTACCGTCCACTTAAAGGTTCTAGTTATATACCACTTCCTATTAAGTTGAGAAGCAAACACGCCATTATCAACGTGAAGAATAAAGACAACAAGTGTTTCATGTGGTCTGTTCTAGCAGCTTTATATCCAACTAAAAGAGATGCCGAGCGAATTTGGAAATATAAAGAAAACGTTTCGACTTTGAATTTTAAAGACATATCATTTCCTGTAAAAATGGAAGACGTTCCCAAATTTGAGAGACAGAACGGTATATCCATTGATGTATTTGGATACGAGAGAAATGAAGTAATTCCTATCCATATTACAAAAGAAAGATTTGATAAACATGTCAACCTGCTTATAATATCTGATCAGAAAAAATCCCATTATTGTTGGATTAAGGATTTAAACCGATTACTCTTTGACCATAAATCTTATGGCCATCGTCATTTTTACTGTCAATATTGCTTGCATGGATTTACGAAGGAGAGAATGCTGAACGACCACATACCATATTGTCAGACACACGGGCCACAAAAAATAGAACTACCAACTGAAGAAGATAAATGGTTGTATTACAAAGACATTAGAAAGCAATTGAAGGTGCCATACGTCATTTATGCCGACTTCGAGAGCTTGCTAGTTCCCTTTCAGGGATGTGGAAATGACCCCGAAAAGTCGTCAACGGTAAAAACAACGAAACACATACCTTGCGGATTTGCGTATAAAGTTGTAGGTCTTACACCAGAAACATCGAAAGACCCCGTGGTGTATCGAGGCACAGATGCTGCAGACAAATTCGTGGATTGTATGATAAAAGAGCAAGAAGACATCGAACAGAAATTTAAACATTGCGAACCAATGGTTATGACAGGCAGTGACTGGCAATCATTCAAAAAAGCCACAGAATGTCACATCTGTAACAAAAAACTTGGACAGGATCGCGTAAGGGACCATTGTCATGTGACCGGGAAATTCCGCGGAGCAGCCCACAACGAATGCAATATCAACTACAAATTTACTGGTCGCATCCCTTGCATATTTCATAACCTTAAAAACTATGACAGCCATCTGATAATGCAGACAATTGGTAAAATCAACAAGCAGATAAAATGTATACCGAACAACATGGAGAAGTACATATCGTTCTCTTTGGGATGTATGGACTTTATCGACTCTTTCCAATTCATGCCTTCATCACTGGAAAAATTGGTTGAAAACTTGGCAACAGAAGGATCAAGTAAATTCAACCATATGAAGAGTTATTTTGAAGAAAGCAATCTCGAATTATTACTTCGAAAGCAAGTGTATCCTTACGAATACTTCGATTCTGAAACCAAATTTGAAGAACAACAGCTACCTTCTATTTCAACCTTTTACAGCTCATTGTCCGGACAAAGTATATCAGATGAGGAATATACACATGCACAGAGAGTCTGGACAAAATTCAATCTGCAAAACCTTGGTCAATATCATGATTTATATGTTTTAACAGACGTGTTAGCCCTAACAGATGTGTTTGAAAATTTCCGAAATACGTGTCTCAATCATTATGGATTAGATGCAGCACATTTCTACACTTCGCCTGGCCTCGCTTGGCAGGCTGCTCTAAAAATGAGTGGTGTGAGACTCGAATTACTCACAGACATCGACATGCATCTGTTCATAGAAAACGGATTAAGGGGAGGGATTTCAATGATATCACACAGACATGCAAAAGCCAATCACAAAGACGTACCCGATTACGATCCTTCTCAACCGAATAGTCACGTGATGTATCTGGATGCCAATAATTTATATGGGTGGGCAATGTCACAAGCACTTCCGGTGGATGAGTTCAGATGGTTAAATGAAAAAGAAATAACAAATTTAAACATAAGTGAAATCTCTGACGTTGACGAGAACGGATACATTTTAGAAGTGGATTTAGACTACCCAAAAGAACTCCACGATTATCATAACGATTATCCTTTAGCCCCAGAGAAAATGAAGGTCAGAGAAGACATGTTATCACCATATGCCAAGAAAATATTAGAAGACTTGCAACTAAAAGGAACGTCAACAGAAAAACTTATCCCGAATCTTAGACCGAAAGAAAAATACATAGTCCACTACCGAAATTTAAAGTTATACACCGAACTGGGAATGAAACTAAGTAAAATTCATCGAGTGTTGACCTTTAGACAGATTCCGTGGCTCAAGACGTATATTGATTTCAACACAGAGAAAAGAAAACAGGCAACAAACGATTTTGAAAAGGACTTTTTCAAATTAATGAACAACTCTGTCTTTGGAAAAACCATGGAAAATTTGCGTAAGAGAATCGATGTCAAGTTGGTTAACAGCCAATCAAAAGCTAGGAAACTTACAAGTAAGCCAACCTTTCATGCTTTCAAAATATTTAACGAAGATCTAGTCGCTGTACATATGCTAAAGCAAAAATTATATTTGAACAGACCCATCTATGTTGGATTTTCTATACTGGATTTATCGAAAACTCTGATGTATGACTTTCACTACAACCATATTAAGAAGACATACGGATCACTTGCTCAGCTTCTTTTCACTGACACTGATTCTCTGTGCTATTGCATCGAAACAGATGATATCTATGCAGATATGCTACAGCACAAACATTTGTTTGATACCTCAGAGTACGACACTAAACACCCCTTATACAACATTGAAAATAAGAAGATTCTCGGTAAAATGAAAGATGAGACAAAGGGAATTCCAATAGAGGAATTTGTCGGTTTAAAATCCAAGATGTATTCATTAATATACAAAGAGAAGGGTCAAATAATAGAAAAAAAGACAGCAAAGGGCATCAAGAAAAGCGTCATCAAACAACATACTAGACACGAACATTATAAACAGTGTTTGTTAGAGCGTAAAGTGCACATGTCTACCATGAATCAGATACGTTCTTACGACCACCAGTTATACAATATATCGATAAATAAATTGGGACTTTCTCCATTCGATGACAAGAGGTTTATTCTAGAAGATGGAATTTCAAGTCTTGCATACGGTCATTGGAGAATATAAACAACATGAACATAAATATTTAAGCCATTTTACATCAGACTTTTAAAGGAGTAAGACGTATTTGGAAGCTCTCTACAATGTCCACGACTTGTCCAGAGTGTGATATTGTATTTTCAAGAAAAGATGCTATGCTGAGACACAAAAGGAATAGACATGAAATCAACCAACCATATCCGCAGAGCACTGGACCATATCCACCACCACTGCCGCCGCCATCACCACCACCACCACCACCGCCACCACCACCGCCGCAACTACCTCTGACTACATTACAACATCCATTTACCATGATGTTAGCTGGTCCCACTGGTTCTGGTAAAACATATTGGATGAAACAACTATTGGAACGAGCTAAGACTATGATAAAACCGTCACCACAAAGAATTATATGGTGTTATAAACGATGGCAGCCCATGTTTGATGAAATAAAGTTTTTGGTGAAGAACATACTATTTGTTCAAGGCATACCTGACGATTTAAATGACGACTCGTTTATCGACACAAGATACCCTAGTTTAATAGTCATCGACGACCTAATGAAAGACGCAACTAATAGTAAAGATGTATGTGAAATCTTTGTCGAAGGAAGTCATCACAGAAACCTGAGTGTGGCTTGTCTTGTACAAAACGCATTTTCCAAAGGCAAAGAAAACCGAACCATGAGCATCAATAGTCAATACATGGTCTTATTCAAAAACCCACGCGATCAAGTTGTACCATCCATATTTGCTAGACAGATGTATCCTAACAATCCCAAGAAGTTCATGAATAAATATATAGAAGGGACAAGACGACCTTATGGGTACCTATTTATAGATTTTAAGCAAACAACTCCGGAGGATGAAAGATTAAAAACTGACATATTTGAAGGTGCATCACGAATTGATAGCATACACCATCCTCTAAATATGGTTGGTGGTGGAGTAAATCAATATAAAAGAAGAAGCATATCAGAAATCACTCATTTTGACGATACATCTCAAAGTGACCAGACGTATCCACCAGAGGAAAGAGATAATTCTACGATAGACACTAAACTTCAAACCGAATATCTATTAGACAACAAAGAAACTATGCCATCCTGTGATGAATGTGGTCTCATGTTTGAAAGTGTACATGACTTGGCTAGACATATGAATAGATGGTGTCCTGAGAATAACGACTTAAAGCGAAAAAGAGAGGACGATGTGGATGAATATATATCTAAGAAGTCCCGCTTTGAAGAAGAGCCAGTCATGGAGGAGGATGAGGAGGAAGTTTTCTTGCAATTGGCTAAGCAGTCTAGAGAGGCAAACGAAGACAGATGGGAATCTAAGGTTGAGAAATATGTGAAAGATGGACTAACGGAGGAGGAGGCAATAATGAAAGCCGATCGCAAATTTAAAGATGATGACATGGATCAATTGATGTCGAGATATGGCATTTTGGTTAAATACACAATGCAATTAAAGAATGGCAAATTGCATGCAAAAGTCATGAAGCTAATAAAGGATCTAGTTGGAGAAGGAATGGATTATCAGAAAGCTATCAAAATATCAATACGAAAGTATAAACACATGCTTGAAGACTACTTAGATAACGCTATTGAGATTGAAGAAGATGACAGAAACAGTGATGACAGTGATGATAATGATGATGATGATGAGGAGGAGGAGGAGGCGGCGGAAAACTAAACTATATAAAAATGATATATACCACCTCAAATATGATTTCACTTGAAACCGTCATTCAGTGCAGATGGATAAATATTTAAAGAAAATTTATTACGATCCTGCTAGTCCTGCAAGTTTTTCGGGTCCAGATAAGTTATACAGATTTGTCAGAAAAGACGGGAAATTCGTTCTAAGTAAATATAAAATAAGAAAATGGTTACAGCGGCAAGAACCTTACAGTCTGCAACGACCGTTAAAGAGAAAGTTCAAACGAAATAAAGTTATTGTCACCGGTATAGACGATCAGTGGGATGTAGATTTAATGGATATGACTAAATATTCAAAATACAATCGTGGATATAATTTTGTATTGGTGGCAATAGACATCTTCTCTAAGTACCTATGGTTGAGAATACTAAAAGACAAGAAAGGAGAATCGGTGGTAGAGGCGCTAAAGGATATATTGAGAGAAGGAAGATCTCCTAATAGAATAAGAACGGACAAGGGACAGGAATTTAGATCTAAACAAGTAGAATCTCTCCTTAAAGAGCGTAACATTCAACACCTGTATGCACAAAACACCGAAATCAAAGCGAATTACGTGGAAAGAGCTATCAAGACCATTAAATCAAAAATTACCCGATATTTCACCCATAAGCAATCGTACGACTACGTCAATGATCTACAGAAATTTGCAAACAGTTACAACAAAACATATCATAGAACGATTGGCATGTCTCCTTATAAAGTGACTAAGTCAAAGGAAACAAACCTTTGGTGGAAGATGTACTGGCCAAAGAATGAGAAGTTAGTGAGCAAAACAAAACATGTTAGAAAACCATTTCGTTTTAAAGTGGGAGATAAAGTAAGAATCACCTATATCAGAAATCCTTTCACTAGAGAATACGATGAGAAATGGACTGGAGAAATTTTCAAGGTATCGCACAGAATATTACGTGGTGGATTGCCGGTATATAGATTGAAAGACTTCCATGACGAAGAAATAAAAGGAACATTTTATCAATCGGAACTTCAAAAAGTAGACGTAAAAGATGATGATTTGTGGAAGATCGAGACAATCCTAAAAACTAAAGGAACCGGTGGAAGTAAACAATACTTTGTAAAATGGTTAAATTGGCCAAAGAAATTCAATTCGTGGATTTCTGCTCGCGACGTAAATAATCTTTAATGTTTTTTAAGAGAGTGCACAATCCTGGAAAGACTAACTTCAGGTCTCGGCAGTAAACGCCCCTGCACGAAAGATAGCATACTGTTGGCCCTTTCGTGAGGTTGAAGATACTGTCGGGTGATAGAGGACTCTCCTTTTTTTTAAATTTCGATGTATAAATGGTTAGGGATAACTAATATTTGTAAAGGCAACATGCGGATGGCTCTCCGACCCATGTCTGTCTATATTGACGGAGATATTAAATCTATTGTACATATTATTGTCCTGTTATTTATTCATACTATAAACAAACATTCATAATTCAATACTTACACCTCGGGCTAAAAATAAACATGTACCAGGTCAGTGGTATGATAAGGGGATTTAAACTTGTTCAAACATGAAATCAATACACAATCAAATACATGCATTACATAATAATTAATTACATTAAAAATATATGAATTTATATTAATGAACTATGGCCTAATTAAAATAATAATTGCACATAAAATTAATTAATTAATCAATTATGTAATTAGTGACGTCAAAGGGTATCCACAGGAGGGTATCCACCGAGTTAATTTCCCCATAGGGTTTGCATGGGACTGGAGTCGCCAAAAGCGGTAGTTTATCTACTACTTGGGTCGATGGGAAGACAACATTATTTGCACAAATGAAAACCGCGGATAGTATAATACAAATTTGAATATTATACATGGTAATCTGTCTCGTCATAGACAATACGCCCTCTGATACCATCTATTCAGTTCCAACCATATTTAACGCGAGAGAATTAATTTCTTGATAATGGATTAGCCTTTTCCCGTATGTCTGTTGAGCAGTTAAGTGTTAATATATACATGCCATACAATATGAATAGTCGTGTAAACAGGGACGTATATAATCTGTTATATATGTCCCTGATTGAAATTATCGGTAAGCCATTTTATTTACGTTTTTTTTTTATTTTACACGTCAGGCATGTAGCTTTTAAGATACGAATGAGGTATAAAAATACCTGTGTTTCCGCTAACATGATAAAAAAAAGGTAAGGAATTTTAAAAATTTTTTGTCAAGTTTTTGACTGGTTTCTACAGGATCATCCTGAGTTTAATAGTGTTTGATCAGAAATGTCAAAAAAATCTTTAGGGTAGGCACAAAAAAATAGGGTCGGTCGGCTCAATGGAAACACCTTGAATTATAAAATTAAGCAAACATGACAGGATGTCAGGATATACATTTCCACACATTCAAAACACTTTGTATTGTAGAATATGAAAAAATGAGTAAAATGCTCCAAAAGTTGATTGTTTATTTTCATGTTCACCATTATTAAATGATTCATGTACATTTTGAGTGGGGGGACAAAAAGAAGTGTTTTATGCATGCCTAAGTACATTTTATACAAATATGGAAGAAGCCTAAGACAATATTAATGTATATAATAATAAATACCAGTATGACTGTCTCTGACAGTTTTTTAACCTTGTAGATAAGAAACAAAGTAGCAAGGTTAATTGTAAATCTATGCTCATTAAAAAAACCATATCTTATTATTAAATAATTCTTTCTGAATTATAGTGATTTTAAATATTGTATACACTGTCGTGACTGTACCATACATGTACATACATTTGAAGTTAAAAGCAAGAATACAAATACTTGGAGCATAAATCACAACAGATACCTCTGTAGGCTTACAATTAGAAAAAAATATGAACAAACAAGCAAAAACATTTTTGCACAAAAAAAAAATGGGTTTAGAACAAAAAAGTGTTTTTTTAATGACCTGACTGGTCCTTTCTTAACACAGAGTTTCTGGTTCACTTATCTTAGACATTGATTTCAGTTATTGAACACAAATTGAAGGTGCAATAATAGACCTAGATCTTGTTGAATATCACCAAAAATATATTTGAAAATTATTTTCCAGTCTGCTTGATCTGTCAAAAAATACCATGTTAGGGGAAAATAACGATCAATTTTCCTTGGCCTACAAAATGTACTGTTACACTACTGTATTAAATTTTAATTTGTCTGGATTTTTATCTGAGTCCTATGAAAAAAACACTTCAATTAGTATTAAATTTTTTTAGTGTTTTGAGTTAATTTGATACCTTTGAAAGAAAAATTCTTAAAACTAGACTTTTTCTGCCAATTATCAGACCTGATTTTATGAGGTCTATAAAAATAGCGTAAGTTGGCAAAATCTGAAATGCATTTACCGTAAAAGAAGAACTGTATTGGTATATTCTGGAAATGAAAAAGCGGAATACCGCTTTAAAACGAAAAAAATCAGGTCTGAATTATTGAACTTTTGAGGTGAAGATGAAGCTGCATACCAAATTTCAAATCATTCCCATTGGTGGGTCCCGAGTTTTAGCTGAAGAAAAATGTTATGCTATATTATGTCGATTTCCGTGGGGTAAACAGGAAGTGGAGGTGCAGCATCCATGAAAGTCGCACACATGATACAACTCATTTTGAAGCTACATACCAAATTTCAAATCATGCCCATTAGTGGTTGCCGAGTTTTAGATGACCCACAATTTGTACAGACGGACGGGATGGACAAGACGGATAGGATGTACAGACAGTGGTAAAACTTAATGCCCCCGACGCCTTATTTGGGGGGGGGGGGCATAAAAAACATTGTTTGTTATTAAGTAGGTAGATATACATGCAACTTCTTTGTATTAGGCCAAAAAATGGTATTTCTGTATTGTAACTGGGCAGATTGTCTCAAACCCATTTTTATTTTATCTCTTTCCTATTTGAAAATAAAAGAATAAAAATAAATTAAAATCCAGAATTGGTCTGTGCGAATTCATTTTTGTATGTGAAATACGTGTACTGATTGAAAAACCCCAACCTATAAATTCTAATACATTTCTTTGCCTTACCATGCTAATTGGCATGACTGGATGAAAATAAGATATTTACTGTAGTAGGGTACCCTAATTGTAAGAGATAAGTTCTTGTGGTCTTACCTATTCTTTTTTCATTCTCTTTGGACCATTCTGGCTGAAATAGAAAATGGTATTTCATTGAAAATGTTGTCAGGACATGTGTAAAGAAACCAAAAAATCGATTATTTATAATGAATAATTTAATTCTGTGCACATGATGAGAGCCCTCCTTTCATTTGATTTTTATTCAAATCTGAGTAAGGGTTGTCTAGATAAGATGCTGACATGATCCCTAGAAAAAGGTGATTAAAGATAGATACCTCATCTGCACATAGTTTAACATTGGACCCTATGGGAAATTCATACCAAGTTCTTCTTTTCATAAAACACTCTTTCTGGCTCTTGATTCCTGATTGAGGGTCACGGATCATGAATATTCAATTATTTTTTAAGTCTATCATAAAGTCTGATGAGAATTATCGAACAGCGTCATAACTTTTTGAAATAGCGTTTTTGATTGGTTGAAAATCAATCGTGATCTGGGGTCAGGAAAACATAATCCTCAGTCGGGATTAACTAGATCTTGAATGCAGGAACGAAGTGAACAATTAACAAGAGGTAGTTTTAATTAGACTGAGAATAAACTTTGCCAAAAGAATTCAAATTTGCCATGAATGATTATTGGACAGTTCCGTTACCTGTTAAAGGGAGAAAAAATGTGTTTTTCTTACCTTTAAGGGGGTACCATACACTTAAATGAGATAACTCCTACAATAGCAAACTCTAAATCATTAGAGCAATTGAATTAATTTGATTTCAAGCCTCTAAATGACAATTATGATGAAATGTAAACATTGGCAGAAGGTTGCAGTCTTGTATTGATTTCTCCATAGACTTTTATGAAAATTGAGATTTTTTAAATAAATTTTAAAAATTGAAAAGCTGTTTCAATGAAGGTCCCATACTACTGAATTGCTTCATAGATATCTCCTTTACACATTGAAACCAAAAAAACTATATGAGGCCACGAAGTTAGTGAAACAGTTGCAATTTATACAAAAGTCATGGTTTTTTTACTTTCACTTTCACTTTGTGTCTGTGCTGCAGTACCCTTCTTTGGAAGTATATTGATCCCACTTTCTGTTTTGGAATCACCTTATAAAAGCTGCACTTTCAATCTACATTGATACAACAATCTACTTACAATAACTCTTCTTTCAAAAGTACATGCAGCATTTAAAAAGTACGAAGGAAAAAAGGGACTATATTTTGTTACCCTCCATGTTTTGACGTGCACCTGCTCAGGAATACATTTACAAGACTGGTACCAGAAAATGGAAAGCGATAGGACTGGACACTTTTCCCATAAAAGAATCTAAATTTGATTAATTTATCCAAAAAAAATAATTCAATTTCTATTTATTCCAGCCAAAATTTATAAAATTTATAAAAGGAAAACCATAATATTGTGAAAATGTAAACCATTAGATTTTCAAAGAATAACTTTATTCACGTACATGTACATGCTATTGAAAAGTTTTAAGACTCCTAACTAGCAAGGTAGCTTTGTGACTACATAGTAGGGTTAATATAATCTTTAAGTTAATACAGTCCGTTAGCTGCATTACATATTATGACCTGCACCAATCAGACATTCCAAGTAGCAAGTATCAAGGTGTCTTGTACATACAGGTATTTGCATAATATCATGTAAAATGCATTTATAAAACAATAGAATATAAGGTATGACCAAACAAAATATAAGAAATTTAAATGGCTCAAAATATCTATAAATATTTTCACTTTAGGAACTTGAAATGATCACCTTCGAACTAATTTCAATTCATTGTTTGAAACAATTGCGAATTACAAGTCATATTTAGCGTTTTTGACTTCGAATGTTCGAAGAGGTAGTAAATATACTTTTTCTGACGACTAGTAGAGGTTAATCGCCAAAAAATAGCATCAAGTCAGAGTCAGCGAAAATCGTTTGTCCTGCTTGTGCCGAACACCTAAAATTAAGTGGGACCACTAGTTTTTCGCTTTTGGTGGTCCCAATGACTGGTTTATATTTGTATCAATTACCAGTAAACAACCAATAAACAATGGCTTGGGAATGACAAAAAATTAAAAATTTTCGGTCCAACGATTGAATGAGCAAAAAAGTTTTCACTTTCTCTGCAAATTTGTCGCTAACAGCAAAAAGTATCTGTTCCCGCCATACGTATCCGTTAATAGTTATGCACCATGGTATTGACAATATTTGCACAAGAGTCTACTTACATTTCCAAGATTTTCCCACCTTTAACTGTCACTAGTACTGGGGTCGAGTTGGAATGGAAAATCTCTGCTTCTTTGATTTTATCATTTTCTATGTTATAAATTGAGCCTTCAATGAAGACCAGTTTCCTGTAAGGGGAAAAAGTTATTTGAATGAACAATATATAGAATTTAACACTAGTAGACAAAACTAACACTCACATAGTAGCAACGAGAATTTCTGTGTCCATGGATACCTGCAGTGTGAAATTCCTTGTGGCCCTCAGTAGTCTTAGTCTACTCCAATTTCATACTGCCTACTGGATTTTGCTATTTTAATACTAGGTTCTACATGTAAATTTTTTTTTAAAAATAAGCATTAATTTACCCCTTTGGAATACATACATAATGAGACATTGCAAGATATTGCACATCCCTATGCTCCCAATGCAATCAGTAATGATGTCGACCCCACTTCATAATTGACGTGGGTGTGGTTAACCCAGGGGGGATTATGAACCCGACAGGAGTGTTGATCTAAACTCTTCTTGTGTAAAATTTTAATTTCCAATTTAGGGGGAGGGCTGACCACAATGGGTGCCCATAAAACTGAACTTATGATAACAAGAAAGGGTATATATGGTTTTGGGGTGGGAATCTGACTGTTTTAAAGATATCTTGAAATTTTCAAAATTAGGGGGGTGGGGGCAACCCTGTGGTCATAACTAGAGGCTCTAGAGAGCCTGAATCACTCACCTAGTATTACCCTAAGCTTATATCAAACTGTTTTTAAGTTAAGACTGAAGCCAAAAAGATCAATAACTGAAAAAAAAAGGTTTGGAAAGATCCATCACATGTTTATCTTCGCAAAAATTCAGAATATTTGGCGTTTTTAAAGTTCAAAGGGATTACATATAATACTACTTTTGGCTTTGGTGGACATCTTGTTTTTCTGATCGGCATAAAATACAGTCCTTTAGTAGAGGCCCACCCAATTATCATTCATGCCTAGTTTGGTTACATTTGGCCCAGTGGTTTCAGAAGAAAAGAACTTTGTATGAATTTCCCATAGGGTCCTATGTTAAACTATGTTTGGCTGTGGCGGCCATCTTGTTTTTTCGCTCGGCATAAAAAAACAGTCTTTTGGTAGAGGTCCACCCAATGATCATTCATGGCAAGCTTAATTACATTTGACCCCTTGGTTTCAGAGGAGAAGAAAATGTGAAACGTTAATGACGACC
>JAULBM010000013.1:29777-43293 GCA_032357055.1 Geukensia granosissima
GCAACAGCTGAAAGATCTTTCAGTTCGCTGAAAAGGATCAAAACATATTTGCGATCAACCATGGTGGAGGACCGATTTAATGGCTTGTCACTAATGCATATTCATCGAGATCACTAAATAGATCTGGATCGCATTATCCAACAGTTTGCTGCTGATGGAAACCGAAGAATACAATTAATTTTCCCATACTAATCACTGTGCAATTTGTACCAGAATCGGCAGAAACACGGCGTATAAAATAATGTAAATATGCAGTTGCACAAAAACAAAAAACAAAAAACAAAAAAACAAAAATAAAAACAAAAAAAAACTAAAAAATAATATGAAAGCTGGCTGTGATATTAAATGTACTACAGTGCTTAATAAAATAAATGCCAAATTATGTGTATGAATAACTGTATTACCCTAAAACCTCGTCAGTTTCTGGGGGGGGGGCTGCGCTCCCAGATCCCCTGCTTCCATTTCAAAATTGCCTGGCTACGCCACTGAATGCTTGTTTTAGAAAAAGGTTACAAATTATATATACACTGAATACTTTAGAAAATGCTTACAAACTAGTTCATACTTCCCGTTTCAGAAAATGGTTATATATTGGTAATAAACAAATTTCAGATACTTTATCTGAAGCGTCCTTTTAAAAAATGGTTAGGCAAAGACTATTTAATTTTTTTAGGGGGAGGGGTGGGATTTATTAGACTAAAAAGGTTTTTGACCCTGATTTTTGTCCCAAAAAAATCTGGCCACCATTTGGAGTGAAACAATTTTCTGGTCAACTGCCTGGCCATTGGAAACAATTATTTCCTAAACTATACATGAAAAAAAAGTATTAATGTACCTGGCTTGCAATCATGAAGTCTGTTAGCTAGTATACAGTTTGTGGTTTTTATGGCCTTTATTTTGTAAAAAATTGGATTAATTTCTTGTCGTATATGGCGCAGTCTCTCTGACATTTACCACATATCATGTGATTTTAAATATTGTAACCAGGGTTTGAAAATACCAACATTTACTATTTTATGGGGAAAAAGCTTGCAAAATCCTGAAATGTTGGCAATATGCGCGGGAAATAATTAACTCCCTTTAAAAGTAATCCATAATTGATGACGTCAGCAAAATATGTACACATTTGAATATAAGCACCTGTTTGGGAAGTTAGCAAAACAAAGCAAGAAATGCACAAATATGACAAAAATGACAAAGTATAAACACAAAAGTTGACGAGAAATGAACGCCCTTGCTATCTATTTATCAACTTCCAAGTATGTCATGCAGGCAAAGTGTGCCGACCGCGATTCGTGGAGTGAACTGTATCGTTACCTCCCGTATTTACGTCAGGCGTTGTCATGTTGTGTCTGTAAAAACTTGCTCAAAATACCGATGGGACCAAGCCATAAGGTGTGTCAACATTTCGTGTGTAAGGAATGTGTCGAAAAGCCCATGACCATTAAACCACAATGCAGTTGGTGTAAAAAACGTGATTGTTTTGAAGAATCTGCACAATTACGAATGGTTGTTTCTTGCTTCAAGAAACTGTGTGAATACATCTTGAGTTCTCCAATTGGAAAAGAACTTCTAGACGTTGCAAAGGACGGAGAATCAGATTCACTAGTCAAGCTCTTAGATGAAGGGGTAGAATTTGAAGATGATTACGAATCTCCACCAGTAATTCTGCCCCTTCGTATGCAGTCTCAGGCATCAACATCTACTGCAGTCCCACCTGAATCAACTGTGACTGAAGATGAATATTCACAGGTTGAGCCAGAGTCAGACAAACCACCCAAGTTAAAGAGAGTCAACAGACCACACAGAAAAAAAATTAGGTTTAAGAAATACAAGTGGTATACTAAACCAAAACGAAAAATACAATTGACTAAGAATAATGTGAAAAGCTCAAAACTTCCATTGGTTAAAACTCAAAAGAATCTTATAAAGATTTTACCAGCAAGTCAAATAAAGTATGAAATTAAGAAGGAAAATATGGATGAAGACCGGCCGAAATTAAAAGTTAAACTAAGAGCAAAGAAAGTTGAAAACTTTAGTGACACTGACTTTAGTAGTGATTCAGATACAATGAAAGGACGCTTTTCAGATGACGCACTGAAAAAAGACAAATATACAAGTATAGAACCATCCATAAAAAAGTTAAAATTGATATATGGTGAAAATGAATTTAAAGTTTGTAAATGCGGCAGAGGAGGAACTTCAAGTCAATTGACATGTCTTGGTCAAAGATGCCCCTGTTATGTAAAAAAGTTACCATGTGTACATTGTAAGTGTAGAGGCTGCAGAAATCCTAGAAAGACCTTTGATCTTGATACTGATCAAACATTCAGATCATTTAATAACAACACAGACCATTTGATTGTCTCCCTTTAACATATGATAATTTTTACATGTTATGTATGTCAATCAGGATGGAAAATCCTGAAATTGTATCATTTATTTTTTTATGGTAACCTCATTTTTAGGAAAACTATCAATTATTTCTGAGAAATTTTCTAAAAAAAACTATTCTGAATTATGGTAGCACATTTCTTAGTTAACAATTACAAATCCAAAACAATTACATGCTTCATGTTACAGAGTTTGAAAAGACCTGTCATACATTTTATAACGTCTGCAACGTATGTGAATCAGACAAAAATTTAAAGAAAAAAATTATTTTTATCACATTTGTTATAAAAAAATTTTTAAAAATAACTGAAATCATGTATCTTTAAGGGAGATAACTCTAAAATGTCTAAATTATAAAAATAGTAAGTATTTTTAAACAACTGTTTTCAGTTTTGCCCCACAAAAAAAAGAAAAAAAACCAAACAAAACCAACTCTCCTCTGTTGTTTTAATTTAAAATAAAAACTGTTTTTATTTCCACCCCTAACTATATTTTACAGTTATTTGTTTTTGCCTTTCTGTAAATATCTAACATATACATTAATGTGTGCTACATACAATGTATTAAATATACATGAAAAATTAAGTTGAGGGAGATTCCACCAATGTGCATAATAAATAGGCACTTTCAGAATTAAATAATACTGTGGTAGAATATAATAAAAATTATGTTTACTTTTAACAGTTGTATAAAACTGTTGTATTTGCTTGCATACATGTTTTGAGACAAGTTTATATGAACATTTAAAACAGCAAACATGTAATGATGTATGATATTGTTTGTGTTGTTAGAACATAAACTGATAAAGGTGTAATTTAATTTTAATCACATGACATAAGCACAATTCTGATGCATTATTTCTTTTAACATGTTTAGCCCTTTCACGGATGTATATTTAGAGGAATAGGTAAATTGCAAGTTCTCGTTGAAATCTCAAGAAGCATGAGAATTTAGAGAAATTAACTTACAATTTCAAAATCACATTTTTATTATTCGACCAAACTTTTTGAAACTTGTAATGGACTTACAAAATACATAACTGTATATGAAAATCATGATGGAATAATAAGTAGATCACCAGTAAAAAAGCCTTTAGGGTTACAATGTCGTACATGTATACCAAAATCTCAATTCCATTACCTTTTAATCTAAATTTAGGCTAGTTGTCTGTTTCAAACTGATAAAAATGTCAATTCTAAGCAAAACAAATTGCTGAAATTATTAATGTACATGCAAATATTATCATGTTATGAGATTATGTTAAAACCATGTCTATTTGACTGAAAATATTTTAGTTTTTGAGCTTACAGGTATCGATTCTCTACATTTACAACATTTCAGAGAGACTGTTAAAGAGTTTCCAGTCCCTTTTTATCAAATTTTTAAATTTACTTGTTGGACATATTTTGAAAATGAATGGATAACGAGAATAAAAGAAACATGATAAATGCAGTTTTGATATCAAAATATAATGATAAAAATAATTTTCATGAAATCTAACAATAATTTATAAAAATAATTTTCATGAAATCTTACAATAATTCAGTTTGTTGGAAGTGCCATGCCATGCAAATTCAATATACATGAATGTACACCATGTGTACAGTTGTATGAGTAAAGAACTTAATTCTCCTTTGATATCACTTTACACATGTATGAACCTTTTCACTTTAACATGTATACAAGTAATACAACACATGTACATGTAAAGTATGCTTTTTATAAATGTATGAAAATAGTAGGAACAAGAACAAGTGTTGTGTGATACATATTTTTTCTTGTACAAGTTTTTATACAAAACTATTTTACCGGTGTAACATTGCAAGTCATCAAAATTGGAACTTATTGTATACATAAACACTATTTATTAGAGATTCAATGAATATCTGATAACCTACATATATTAACATATTTAAATTTTGTCATTTGTGTAAGGACAGCTGTATTTGTAGGATTTAATAGTGTCCGCCATGAAATTTTGTCCACTTTCACTATTGTTCCCTATCATAAAGTCCGAGGATGGAATAAAACACATTGATGACTGTGAAATATTGTCCTCTTGGTTTTTTCCTAAGAAATATATAACAGGAACGACACTTTTTCACAGGACACTTTTTTGGCTTACACATTACAGTACTTCATTGATTTGGCCAAATGAAATGGGAATTGCAGTTTTCTGATCATAGCAAGTTCTTGAATATTTTAAATTTTACTCATCAAAATTTACTTCTGGGCTACATTTGTATTGAACTATGTAACTTTGCTGTTAATTTATCTCTTGTTACATGCATTTACCATTTCATTAAAAGGTGTTTTTTACTTACCGAAATTTGACACTGTTTATGTTTTATTTATAAGCTTGCTTCAATTGAATTACTAGAGATTTTTGTAGCTTTTAAGTTTTGGGAGTCCAGAACTGTATTTTCAAAAATTTTTGACTCGCACCTTAGTGAAATACGTAAAATAGGAAATTAAGACAAGTCCCAGAGAACAATGGTGAGTTCAGGACTCATCAAGAGGATTTGCAAGTTGTCCTGGTTCAAGACTCCACTCGCAGCAGAATGTACAAATGTACGTAAAATTATCTTGCATGGAATTAGACAGTAGAATTTATTTTGCTGTACATACATGTACATGTATTACCAATGTTCTGAAAAAATTGGAAATTAAGGTTTTTTATAACATGTATTATTATTCATTCAATATAAAAAATCTTTCATAACAATATGAAAAAATTGGTGACAATGAAGGTTATTGGGAATTTTTAAAGTATAAAAAATTATTTTTATTGAAATTTTGAATTACAGCTAATTTTCTCAAGATTAGTCATTTGGGGCTAGGTAATCATTTTAGTGATCATATTAATATTGGCTGTAATATTTTTACGTTGTGTGTTTGTTGTACATGCTTACAGTTTATTTTGACACCAGGTTGAACATTCTTAGAAATGTACTAATAATGGTTTAGATTTCACTGTCACAGCAACAGCTAGGCATCACCGGTGAACAAAGTTTATAGAGTATCTAAGAATCACTTTGATGAACAACATGTAGTGCATTTTTTGTTTTTTTGTTTTTTACAGCTTTCATTGTTGTTTGTCCGAGTCCGGCTCATTTTTGAAGACCCTAATGAGACCTCTAGAAGTTTAATTTTGACTTATTTTGTGCATGTCTGTGTCATGGACAATCATGCCACATCTTTTTTTACTTTTCATAGTGGTACTGACATGGCATTTTAGTGGATTATCAGTATTAGATAGTAAATAACTAGGTTAAGCATCATCCAATATTTAAAGATCTTCAAAGTTCGTTAGATGTTGAGATGTGATGATGTCTTCCTGACATTACTCCATATATATCTTTTCTGTTGTTGAAATATGAGACACAGTAGTCATATTGTTGTCAAGTAACTATATTTAAGTTTCAACCTTGACAGGTTCTTGAAAATAACTCAAGAAACTACATTTTAGGTTTAACCCCTGACAGGTTCTTGAAAAGTGTGAAAGTCAAATCTTCATGGATATTAATTAACTTACAAGATTCTTTATATTTAATATACATGTATAACTCAATGGGAAAAATTTAGAAAAAAAATTTAAAGACGACTACCACAACTGGACTTAGTTTAACATGCAACCAGAACGAAAAATTCAATAAAAAATCTTCCTGTTTGCCACAACTTATCTAATCAGAACCTAACATTAGTGGAATGTTCTTTGTGTGGTTCTCCACTGAAATTTTATCCAGAATTTCCACTGACAACCAAGATTACTACTACTGCTGAACATAGTTCAAAATGGGTTCCTAAGGGGAGTTCATGTAAAAATCGTCTTGTTTGAAATTGCTGATCCAGTTGTTGGAATCAAGCTTAAGTGAAATTGCCCTTGCTATCACCAGAGAACATTCAGTAAATGGAGTGGAATGTTGGCATGAGACAGAGGTCAAATGACAAACTCAATTTGCACTCTATTTTAAATATACAAAGTTATGCTCAGCTTAACACTTGAAAATAAATAAATGAACAAATCTATACCTTACTGGTGGAGGATGTTTAGGCATGTCATTTAAAAGATCAAGTTAGATGTTTTTATATTGCAAGCATATTATTTGATCATGTTGATGATGATTTGTTGCGTATTATGGTATTTCTTTGGCAAAAATTTTCATTAATCAAAATTCTTTAGAAACAATGACACGTTTAAGTATACATGTACATTTTTTCTTGATACCAGAGACCATTTGTTCAACACTTTATAACTCAAGTTAAATTTTAACCTGTAGTTAAATCCTGTGCAAATCAATCAAATTTAACTTGGGAGTAATTTAACTCTTGGTTCAGGTCATTTAATGTATTAACACTGGTAATGACCTATGTGTATGTTATTGTTAATTTTGTTACTCATTTGTTTAGGGCTTTTGCATTGTTACATAAATCATGTTTAAGTAGTGTGTACTTAAGTGTTAATAGTTGTTATATAGTTCTTGTTATTTTCCTGTCCGTTACCCTCCATTAAAGTGCTGTTTTAAAATATTGTGCGAGTTAGTTTGATGCCTAAGTAATGTCATAGTCACAATGTCAGGGATCCTGTGCCCACACTTGTCAATCTCAACAAGTGTGGACACAGGATCTCACTATTGTGAGGATGTAGTAATGTATTGCATTGATTTCAGTGAGCAAATGACATTAAGTGAATGGCAAGTTGGTGTTATGGCTAAACCTTTCACTAAATGTTGGAAGATTACTAGTTTAGTTTTGCCTGTCTCGAAGAAGAAGATGAAAATGTGAAAAGTTAACAGATGCCATTGCCGCCGCCAATGAATGCAAAGTAATGACATAAGCTCACATGGCACTTTGGGTCATAAAATAATCTGAGGATTGTGCTGTTCAGTTTTGAACATCTAATGGGGTAATATTTCCTTCTGTTTCTTGTTTTATTTGTTATCGTCTGTGTATCATGTATCTACCTCAAAAGTTAAAAATTTTATTCAGTTGGTTTTTTAAGTTTGGTTTTTATTTTAGTACTTAAATGTGTTTAACGCCACCTATATATGTGCCTGTCCCAAGCCAGAAACCTGTCATTTAGTGGATGTTGATGTTTTTATGTTGAAATGTCACTTGTTTTACATTATATACTTATCTGGCTGATAGCTGTTAATTTGAATATCATCACTTTTTTGGCAAGGGATGGGGCCGGTGGCTTTTACAGCTTGTTGTTGGCAATTAAAGAAGGCCTTACGGCAACCTGTAGACACCTCCATATACATTAAACAACACATCTCACGGGGATATCCTTAAACATTAAACTACACAACTGATGTATGGCTTAACAAAATTAAACAATATTACTTTTTAACTTTTTTATTTTGGCACAACACAAATTAATAATGCCCTATTTATGTTAAGACACTGCCACCTGGGCAAAATATATCAATAAATACAAATAAAATAAGATACAAGAAAGATATTGCATACATTCTAAATTTTTCTGCAGCATTAAAAAGTTCAAATGTGAACCAGAGGCTCCCAGGAGCCTGTACAAAGTTCACATTAAAACCATTTGATGTACACTCTGCATCTTGTACAAATGTGGATGATGAAAGGGGAACACTGCATTAAAGTAAAAATACTGACCTGCTGACAGACAGATAGCCCACCACATAAAAACCAACAGAGAGCCACTGTGCATATTTAAACACAGAATTGAACTTGCATACATTTATACAACTAAATTAAATACATGCCTCCAGACATTTTATGTCATGAAACCATCACACAAAATAGTGCATTTCCTACAATATAACACAGAAAGCGATGGGAAAAGTAATGAACTAGATTTTACTATAAAATAAAAAATGTTTGTCATTTGAATAGTTCAATTTTATCTTTAAAAATTTTCCCTAACAAACAGGAATCTCAGCCTGAAAAAAATTAATTTAATTGAAAGTTAAAAATGTTATACAAGTATGACTATATATGATGTATTTTTTGAATGAGATTCAAATAGATAAAGATACAAAATTAATTCACAAGTTTTACCCTACCAGATCTATGGTCTTGTACTTGTAATGAACCAAACTCTAGGAAATTAATACCACATATTGTGTAACATTTTTCATTCTTTTAAAATGATCAAAGGAGGAGCTTAGAAAATAAAATAAATTTTGAAAAGACGGACCTTATTGACATTGTTAAATTACCGACTTTTGTTCCCAAATTTTATTGGTTTCCCTTCCGTAATAAAAAGTAGCCCAATATAAAATATCTGGAATATCACAGTAATTTTTTACTCTACTGATACTATGTTTGAGAAAGAAAGAAATTTCTGTTAGTGTTGGTTTATTGATTGAGTGAATGGTGTTTAATGTCCAGCGGCAAATATTTCATGCATACTGAGGACAATAGCATATTAATGATGAGTGATGATGGAAGAACCCTGCTTTGTATTAGACCGACAGGCTGAGCCGGAATTTTTAACATCTGGAGGAAGACATGCCACTACCCCGACACATTATTCTGACTCTGGGGCGACCTGTCTTGGCTCTTACTCCTTAATACTGTGTGCTTAGCGGAGAAGCAGCAAAGGCCAACTTTAATGTCTTATGTTGACCAGGCTGGGGATCGAACCCACAACCTCCCGCACTTGAGGCGAGCACGCTAACCTTTACACCACTGAGGGGGTTAGTGTTGGTTTAATAAGAACATAAGAGATATTGTGAAATAAAGTATGATGATAACGGGCTAAAAATATAAATTTTCTAAGTTATGTTTGACATGGCTTTCCATTTTGTTTGTATGAAGTTTAAATAAGTTCAATGAGTTGCTCCTGGAGGGCAATTTTCAAAATCATCATCCAAAATATTTTAAATGAAGGCACCCTGACCCCAATTTGATGGAACGGCCCTTGCTAGATTACATAAAATAAGCATATTTGGCAATGTCTGACAAAAATAAACAGCAAGCATTAACATAGATATATTTAAATGTTCATTTACAAATGTATAATTGCATTTAAAATTCAAATACCTTTGCAGTATATCATGAATGGTGTGCAATTGATTCAGCAGTATTGTTTATAGAATTAATAATATGAAATTAAAATGCCATATCTGACAGATAAAAGTAAAATAATTAAAACAATACTGAAAAATTTAACACGCATGCTAAACTCAAAAGTTTGATTTATCTACCCTGAGTGATATATAAGATATAAAATTATAACCTATAAAAATTTTTGTATTTAAATAAAAATAATCAATATAAAATAATACAGTCAAGGATTCTACCCGCACAAGTAGATTATATTGACTTGTTCAAGTTATGTTATTTTTAATCTTTTATATACTATATATTCAAAAATTAAAGCAATGTTTTCATTATTGTGAAAAATGCAACTGAGGGCTAATCACAAATATTAGAACCTATAACTGTAAACTAATTTCTTGAAATTGCAATAATTTATCTCACATTTTGAAGCTAGATTTCAAAATCACAATAATTAATGCACACAATAATTTTTGAATTTACAGTAATTACTTCTATAAGAAAAATTTTTAAAATTTACACATATTTGAACTTCAGTTGCGTGTTATCACACTTATTTATGCAAATAGTGAGATTTTCTGAGAATTAATCCTTCAATCTTTTTCCATTACATAACATAAACAGTTGTTCAGGTGCATATTATTTTTTTAGAGGACCATAGGCTTTGAAATTGGGTCCATTGAGACTTTAGACCTCAATAACAATTGTAATGAAACTTGAAGGGTGGTAATTATTTGAATGAGACTCTCTCTGTTTTTATCTTTCTAATGAACAATAACAGATGATTATGAAGGCAAATCTTAAAAATATTAAAGATTCATTAATTTCAGCTTATTTGGACTTAATTTACTTTGATAAACAGGTAAAAATGAATAAAACAGGAAAAGTAATATAATTTTAATAACATAATATTTACTTGTACAAGTGGGATCTCTGACTGTTCTATACATCTAAATAACAAAAAATAAATGCTAAATTACTTTGATATTATTTCCTTCATGTCAAAACTGCAGAAAATATTGTAATATAAACCAAACAGTAGCACAACAAATTATTCTAGAATTCACACAGAGGTGGATCCAAACTTTTGTCAAAGGGGGCCCATTTTTTGTGGACCCCTTGATGCACCTCTTTTCTGTATTAATGGAGATAAAGACCAAAATTTACCCCATTTCTTATCCCTTTTTATCATTTTTGCGTTTCAAAAGGGGGGCAGCCCCCCCTGCCCCTGGATCCACCCCTGTGATAGACAAGAAAACTATTGCAACCATATAAAAATACATGCTGATCTTATGGCAAATCAGCATGGGTATGGTGTTCGTGTGGCAGGGCCATCCTTCTAGGGTAAAATGTATGACACATTGAGTATTCTAATAAATTTGTTACACTTGACATGTATATATCTGCAAATCTGGCAAGACGTCGGCTAAAATATGTCGGGTTGTGGTAAGTCCTAAAAATACTTCCAAAATGTGGATTAAACAGGGACTTGGTATAAATCCTGAAAAAAAAAATTAATATTGAATGACAGGTACATCAATTGTTTTGCATATTATATTATTACTCATTATGTAAGAATCTCATTAGAATTTCAATTCTACTATTTTTACATATTTTTACAAAGAATAAATAGTGTTTATATTAAATATATTATTATTTATTTAAAATATATATTAAATGCTTATCCAACATCTTGGAAAAATCATTTTGAGCAATTAACCAGCATATTTATTGATTTGGCAAAAAGGGTAATGTATGATAACTGTTGAATTTTGACCTGAAGTTGTACTCTAATTATGTTTCATTATATGCAATGAAATACTGAAGTATTAGAGTATGTCCAACCAATAAATGTCAAATGCATTTTGGTATATGACAACACCGACATAATTATGACATCATCAACTTAAAGAGGGCATAA
Source organism: Geukensia granosissima (assembly GCA_032357055.1). Lineage (NCBI taxonomy): Eukaryota > Metazoa > Mollusca > Bivalvia > Mytilida > Mytilidae > Geukensia > Geukensia granosissima. The sequence continues at coordinate 41,134 of JAULBM010000013.1, forward strand.
ATGATACTTAATGTTAAGTAGTTTTTGTTTTTGTACTCAGTGGAAGGTAGTTAACTCAAACCCCATGGAAACCTCTATATAACATATCTTCTAATGTAGTATTGATGAAATAAACATAATAAAGTATACCTGCAACAGGTTCAGACTGGAAACACAACTTAATCTTTAAACATTTAACTTAAAAATAAAACTGACAATTTTAATAATTAAACAGTCTGTCAACTGTTAAGATATTTAATCATGTGTAAATCATCTAATCAAAGGCTGAGAACAAGTTTATTTTTAGAAGGGCTGAGAAAATGTTTTATCATACCCACCGAGAGGTATGAAAAAAGCAAAAGACAATAAGAAAGTAAACATTATCTACTGAACCTTATGTTATCCCTCTCTTGTAACCAGTCCTTCCTTAGTTCTTTGATTTTTGGATCTCTATCACCCTGGAAAGATATTAATCATTACTTAAACAGACAATTCCTTGTACACTTCTACTGAAATAATTTTTTAGACAGAAAATAGCCAAGACTTTTGAAGATATCATTTAAAACCTGAGGTGCTTCGCAAGCAGAGCATGATATGACTGCAGCAAGTTGACATGTGAAAGATGAACAAATGAACCTTTGGGTAAGTATAGACAAAGTATTTTTCTGGACACAATAATGTGCTGAACACAGTAAAGTGCTGGACACAGTAATATGACTGGATAAGTAATCATTTTTACTCTTATTAACATCAAAACTGGTGTTAATTTTTATTGCTTTTTTCATAAGAACTGATAAAGTTATCGAAAGTTAACAAAATAAGTGAAGAAATATAATTAAGTCCAGCTATCTGTCAAAATATGAAAATATGGAATAAATTTTTCAAAACTCCAACATATTTATAAAATAAACTTGTTGAGAAGCTTCTTGGTTAAAAAATATTAAAGTCTTACAAAGCTTTGGCCTTCACGTTAACCAATTTCAAGAGCAAAAAACTAAGCCCAATTATCTAAAGAAAAAATTCCAAAAAAATAAAAAAAAATTTTTCAACATGATTCTCTACTAAGTCTGGATGATATATTTACATCATAAGAATTTTCTAAGCAAGTTTCAAAAATGTTTTTTGAAGATTTGACAAAGCTATTGAAGTTTCTAAAACTTTGACCTTAAGGTTAGGCAGTTTTTACAATGCTATTGAAGTTCAGATACTTTTCGACGCAGGTTAGACAAAAATGAAAGTTTTAAAGTATGAAAAGGATTGGTTTACTAGAACAAAAGTTATCAAGCAGAAACCATCCAGTCTAAGGAGAATAACATAGACACCAATGACAACAAAGCCATTCCAGAATATGATCACAATTTTTTTAGGTCAAATAAAAATTATTAGACAGAAGATGACATTCTAAAATGACTGCTTCTTCTTTTTTTTAAATAACACCTGCATAAAATTTTCATTTCAATCCATTTTGAATTTATTTGAATTATTTATATTATAAAGTTCCAGTATGAATTACAGTCGAACTTCGGTAGCTCGAACTCGAAGGGACCGCTGAGATTTGTTGGAGCCATCGGTTGTTCAAGTTACCAAAGTTCCGGAAATGACACGTTGTTGAACTGGCATTGATTATTTGTTGTATGGAGCGGTGCTCGCCCCTCCCATTGAGCTAAATATTAGCTAACTATTAGCAGCAAAAAATCGTAAGATTTGACCATTCATCATAGATTTCATGTTACCTTCTTTGGATATATCTGACTATGGCTTGAGTGTTCATATAAATAAAATTTGTTTAATTGTTTGTGTATTGATTTCCGTGACATCGGTGACCTGAATATTTATCTTGAATTTTATTCTTATTTTCCGGTAGATCACAACACACACGCTATTTTATCTTATGCAATATCCAAGGCAAAGTGGAAACACAATGGAGTTTCTTAGTTGTAAACAATTTATTTTTCGTCAACAACAAAATTATACAAACAATGATGACGTAGCATTTTTTACCTTTTACGTTTTTTGTTCTTGCATTATTCGTTTAATTATAATTTGTCCAGATAAATAATTAAAGATCCGATTACCAAAATAAACATTATTACTTAATTGGCATCAATTAAATGCCGACATCACAGGGTTGTCATTAAGAGCCGGGGGCCGGGGATTTCCCCCGGCAATATTGATAACATT
>JAULBM010000013.1:79108-92343 GCA_032357055.1 Geukensia granosissima
TTGTCTCGAACTTCGGCTATCTCGAACTCGTTACTTGGGTCCCTTGAACTTCGACATAACGAGAATCAACTGTATTTTCAGTTTATTACAGAATATTTTGTCTAAAAATTGCCAAAAACCTGTTGCAATTAGGAGGTTACACATTATAATACAGCAAAATCTCAATTGTAAAATGTTGAAAAGTATTTCCAAGAATAAATGCATACTGAAAATCAAACCAAGGACTCTTAATGCAATAAAAAGGAATTGGCCGGTGCTAGGGCACCTATGATCGTAAGGTCTCACTATACAGGTCGAGGTTTTCCATTGAGCTTAATGTTAAAAATGTAATTTTCAAGGATTTGATCTAAAAAATAAACAGAAATGAATGCACACATGTTATACCTGGTTGGAAAAAAAAATAAACACAATATTTTTAAAATCAGCTGCAAAATTATGGTCAAACTTTGATGAATTGTGACCCTGAAAAAAGAGGAGAACCTTATTGATTTTTGCTCAGGGGCCATGGTCAAAGTGGGGATTTGAGGTCAATTAGTCAAGAGTCAGATGGCCTTGAGCTTATTTTCATTGTCCTGCAAATTGAGTTTTAAAGCCGAGGCCAGTTTATCAATACCAACACATGATAAGTTAATGATATTATGTGTGCTAATTTATTCAGAGATACAATGTCAGTCTGCTCTGTCATACACCTTTGATGTCATTTTCATTCTCAGTGACTTGGTAAAGTTTTAGTGTTTAGTCGTCTTTAACTTCCAAATACTACTATGATCTTGGAATGCTTTCAAATATAACTACACAACAAGAGAGATGTGTGATATATTGCATATCTTTAATAATGGGAAAGTGTTCACTTTTTAATTGTATTTATTTTGATGTTTTTTTTTTTCAGTCGACCCAAATGATGCCCCAGATTACTACAGTATTATAAAAAGTCCAATGGACTTTGGAACCATTAAAAGGAAATTAGAGGTGAGTCGTGTTTACATGTTTCAGAAAATGCAATTTGAAGAGATAATAAGCTTTATGTTACCTATGGAATCAAGGATAATACAAATTTTTCATAGTGATATACTTATTTAAGTATTGTAAAAGATCAATCTGATCTATTTCATGTCATGATGTTTGAATGTGAGGCTTTTATATTCAAGATGGAATAATTTTATGCACACAAAAAAGGTTGTGTTCGACTTGCATCACAGGTGATAAGGTTTGTCAGTTACCTGCCCAAAATCAGTGATTTCCTACGGCATCCTTTACCAGTAAAACTGAAGCAATAGTACTGGAATATTTGTTGAAAGTGGCATTAAACCCCAATCATACAAATGATATTATGGCCACACTGATATTTTTTAATTTCAAATTAGGATTTATATTATTTAAATGTTTATCAGATCTTTGTTTGGAGAACCATGTTTTGTCTTATAAGGTTCCTACATTGTAATATAGTTATTTGTCTCAAGATTGACTATTTCCTATTAATACATTTGATAAAACTATATGGTATTTGCCTTAAGATAGAATATATAATCTGAAATTAACTTTTTTTTACATATAGCTGGGAAGTTACAGTCACTATGAAGATTTCCATTCAGACATGTTGTTAGTTAGAGACAATTGTAGAACATATAACCCACCTGGAAGTGTGGTTAGAAGAGACTGTGATGAAGTGTTTGCTTTTTACATGTCAGAATATGAGAAATTGTTAGAAAAATGGCAAAAGGTGAGTCAAATCAGAAAAATATATTTATACTGTTCTTCTATAAAGCATAATAATAAGTATTGACAAGTAAAAACTTCTTGTTTTGACCAGGCAATTTATACACTAAATTACAATTTTTGCATAAATCGTAACTATACTAAACAATTTACCTGCAAAATTATTGAACTTTGACAGTTGACCAAATTAAAAATAAGTCCATTTCCTTAAAACAACAAAAATTTCCTGCAATTAAATTTGTTTTTGTTCTTTGAAATGTTCATTTAAAAAAAATTCCTTGTTCTGTAACAGAAGCTGACGTTACAAAGAAGGGTACAGATATAATTAGATATAAATCCATAATGTTGTGGTGCTATGCTTGCCTGTAGGCAGTGCCTATTCATATTATTATTCAACTCTTAGTACTGCAAATTGACTTTCAACTTTTTTCCCTCCACAGAGGTAACAAAATATTAAACAGTACCAAAACTCTTTACTAAATCTAGTTGGAATATTTAAAAAACTGTGTTTAAAGATTTATATACCCCTGCAAACAGTTAGGGGCTATATAGGAATTTCTCTGTCTGTCTGCCCACATAAATTGTAAGCACATCTCCTACTAAAATTTTCAATGGATTTCAATGAAACTTTACAAAAAGATAAGACAAAATGTGTAGATAAGCTCATGGGAAGGAAATCCATGTCAGCTCACTCCAAGGACAGATAATCCATTAAGGAGCAGGGAATCTCATGTCTGCTCACGCCAAGGACAGATAATCCATTAAGGAGCTGGGAATCCATGTCCGCTCACTCAAGGACAGATAATCCATTAAGGAGCGGGGAATCTCATGTCCGCTCATTCCAAGGTCTAGATAATCCATTAAGGAGCTGGGAATCTCATGTCCGCTCACTCAAGGAAAGATAATCCATTAAGGAGTGGGGAATCTCATGTCCGCTCACTCCAAGGACAGAGCTGGGAATCTTTGTTAGTTTTGCTCACGGTATGTTTCCTTGTCCTTGGATTTTATGATAAAATTTGATTTGATCTTGCCAAAGATTTAAAGATTTTGCTTTGTGTTGTTCTTTTTTTTTCATTTCTTTTTACATAAATTTATAGGTACAGTTTCCATCACCAGCTTCAAAAAAGTTGAAGTTTGACAGTCGAAGCCCAGTAAAATGAAAGTTAAAGTTTGATGGCCTGGGTACAGTGAAATGTGAAAAGTCAGACACTTTTCAGAGTCCAGAGGAACTAATGTTGAAGATTAACAGCTAGGATTCTTGTGAAACAATTTATGTTTGATAGAACAAAACAGATTATCCTAAATGGTTGTAATCTCTAAAACCAGCTTTGTGATAACCATGTGTTTATTCTTTTAACCAAAATCTTTGTCTATCTGGAACCTTATCAGATGAAAGCAATATCCATCAAGAGAACAATTGCACCTCAGATGAAAAACTGAAAGGCAGATAAAAATTCAGATAAATAGTGGAAAAATTTGTTTAAGATTTCAAATTGTCCAATCATGTTGTTACTGTTAAAAGGAATCTCATGTTACTCTTTATGTTGATAAAAGAGGAAGCATATCAAGTGTAAAAGTCTTGGCAAACATACTTTTTTATTATTTATCAGTGAAAAATTAAATAAATTTCTGATTGAAATATGAATCATGAAATTTTAGTAATTAGAATGTAATTTTTAAGTGCTGGTAAATAATGAGTGTTTTAAAACAAGGGCATTGTGCAAAATCAAAGGTCATATTTTGACCATAAACTATTATATTCTTAATTGTACAGTTTTTGTTGACATGTATAATGTTTGTTAAGTATAATAAATAGAACTTGCGATATACACATTAAATGATTCTGTGTTGTGTTCTCAGCATAACAGTATATATACAGAGATTTGGCGTGATTGTCCATGAGACAGCCACCCATCAAGTAACAGTAGAATTTAAATTTCTACAGGTCCCGTTCTGGCCTTCAAAAATGAACCAAAATCCATACCATAACAGAAGCTGTTAAAGGCCCCGAAATTCAAATTAAGGAACCCATGATGAACATCATCTTCCACTAGTTAAATGTTATTGTGTCGCCTGCTTTAAAGCAGTGCGATACATAGAGATCACTCCTGTCATTGGTGATGGCATCACACTTCTCTAAATAGGGAGTTACAAAAGGCCAAATGAGTCTAAAAGCCATGACTACTTAAACATAAAAGGCAAGCATGCTAACCATTTCACCACAGAGGCAGTTTTAAATTTTAGGAAAATATTATTATAATTAAAATGAAAATAAAATTAAACCTATGCTCGCATGTTTTGGTGACTAAATTTTTTTTGTGGTTTATTCCCAGGGAATAAAATATTAATCATTTTAACCCAAAAAATCTCAAGTTGATTGCAAAACGATTACTTGAAGATTCTGACGGAAGGTTCATGTAAGCTGTTGCATTACTTGAAAACACCCAACTACAGATAATCTGGGAAATTTAGCAGGCAATAGGGACTAAGTTTGGTAGATTTTTTATGTCTTGTTCATCCTGCAAGAGGGGATGGAAGTCAGAATTTTTCTAGTGTTTGTAAGTGTCCTAACTTACCAATTGTCTGACACCATAGATGGAGTAATTGAGACATTGATGGAATTTGTAGAAAAATAATCATTGCCAAATTCCAGATTTGGGTCACTTAATTCAAAGGAAATGTCATCTGTTGCAATCACTTTGTTCCTTTAAATCTCCACAATTACCAAAAAATATCCTCCTTTGAAACTGCTTGACCAATTGGAATCTCCGCCCACATCCTTGCTTGCCAACGAAGAATTCATCTCTTTCCAAAAATAGCAAAAGGATGGTATATTAGCTCACTTGACTCACAAGGTGAGTTAATGCATCACTTTGTGTCTATCTCTCCACATTGACAATAAAATTGTCTTTGAATGCGTCAGGCATATGCCCACAAACCAAGACAGCTGCCACAGACAAACTTATTTTAACAAACAATTTAATGGGAAATTCTCATAAAAATCTTCTTGCCTGTAGATGGCTGCCACAAATAAATTGTAAAACATGGTAGCTTGAGAGATATTCACATTAAAAATTTTCTTGTAGGAGAATTCTTGGGCAATTGACAGCAGGTTTGGTGGAAAAATCCTTAGGTAGTCCTTGACCAAAATGATTGCCTTGCCATTGTACGGGTATCATACAAGAAAGTGTGCTTGACTCACAAAACATGGGACAAGGTTTTATCAGGTACTTGCTCAAGGTCATTGGTTTCTCTCCAGCAAGCCGGGTTTCCTCCACCAATAAAACTGGCTACCATGATGTGACTTGAATAAAGTGAAAAATAGTGTAAAATCCAATCCAAACAAACAAAACCTGCTATCCAAGATAATCACCATTACAAAAATAGGAAAAGGATGGTTATTTTGAGCTTTTCTGCTACAGATCATATAAACTTTTGCCATCCATCTATTCATCTGTTCACTGTCTGTCTTCAAATCCACAATTACCATATAAAAAACTTCTTGCTTGGAAACTGTTCGATTAATTCAGATTAAATTTTGATGGTTTGGTTGTTTGGTTCCCTTTCAAAATTATCTTTGATATCCCATACCCAACAACCATGACAGTGTCACCCTAACGGGGTATTTTTTGACATCTACTTGTCTGAAACTACTGATCTAATTGTGACGCAACACTTGGGTAGAAAGGTCCTAAAATGGTCTCTATCCAAAATTGTTTCCAGCCAAGATGGCACCCATAGCTAAACTAAGTTAACAAAAGACCCTATTGAAATAACATCTTGCCTGAAACTACTAAGCAAGTTGCAACTTTGGTGGAATGTATCCTCCATGTGTGTGAAACAGAACTTTGTTTAACATAGGACCATGGAATCATTTTGTCTGAAATTACTGAGTCAATTGCTTCCTTACAGTGGTGGACTGGACCTTGGATGGTCCTTGACTTGTCCAGCATTCCTGCCCACCAACCAACAATGGTCCATGTGTGGTGATATTTTGAGCTTTGTGAAAAAAGGTGAGAAATACAGTTTCCTGTTGCCTCTTTTTAACCTTATTCAGAAATGTCTGAACAAAATGCAGTCAAACCTTGGTGGAATGGTCCTCTACCAAAATAGTGTTTTGCAAACTAAGATGACTTTTAAAGATGGGGCCCTTTGGGAATTTTACCAGAAAATCTCCCATGCTCCAAACCTTACTGCAACAGTCTTTAGGTGGTCCTTTTCAAGAATTTAGTCTTGCATTTCTGCTTGCAGTCATAGATAGATGGCTACGTCACAGCCTTAAGGGAAATTCATTTAAAAGACTTTAATGACCGGACTACTTGTGGGTCAGGTGCTCTAAAAATGTTCTTCAGAGTTTTGCATGATGTTGGAAACAGTCTTGTTACAGGTTTAATTATCCAATACCAGATCGGATAGGGAATTCAACATGGCTGCCTGGGCAAATTATGGACTGGTTCAGTTTTTTGTCAGAAACCCTTCTGTGGATCGAGTTGTGACTGGAAGAAAGATTGTTGATTTAACAAAATCTGCTAATTGTTTGCTGACTGGAAATTAAGCGTGTCTGCCATGACATGATTTTGAACCCTATTATGGAAATTTCATGTTTTCATATTCTCTTCCAAAAATTCAACCAAACTTGGCAGGAAACAGTTGGTGTTGGTGATTGAAAATTCATCATAGCCACTATTGCAAATCATGAGTTTTGATTGGCTAAATTTTTTCAATCTCCATGCCTTTGCAAGCATGATTGTTATGTTGTCTAGTTTTTAATTTGTGAATTGTTTTCAAATCAGAATTTATAGAATGCTGACATGATTCAATCTTTTTTCACATAGATCTACTTAACATACACAGTTTATCAAAGAATAGCCACCTTTGCCTTGTGAGTGATTACAGAATCTGTGGAGACTATGGTTTTGTGGGACTGCCTCTGTAGTGTAAAGGTTAGTTTGCATGCCTTGAGTGCTGAAGGTCTTGGGTTTGATCCTTGGTCTGGTCAAACCACAGACATTCAAATTGGTATTTTGCTGCTTCTCCACTAGGCATGCAGCATTTAGAAGAAAGAGCAGACAGATTAATGTGTCTGGTAAAGTGGCAAGTCTTCCTGTGGACTGTTGCTTCACGAGCTAGCATGTTAAAAAATCAGGCTCAGCCTGTCAGTCTGGTACAAAGAAGGGTTCCATCACCAGCACTCATCATTAATATATTCTCCTTCAGAATATGGATGAAGGGCAAGACTACCTTTTGGCACCCCCACAATGTATGTCTATGCTTATTCCATCAACCAAAGGGGTGCCAAAAGGAAGTTTCTGGATGAAATATTTGCTGCTGGACTAAAGCACCATTCAATGAGTCAGTCTGGTTTGGTTGGGTCAGTAATGTTCTAAATCAAGCTACTTTTTCTCAATTCACCACCCTACTATATGTGTGTCATGTGCCATCTTGTTCTCAGTCTAGTGACAGGTAACAAATAATCAAAACACTGAAGTTAAAATGTATTTATTCAGTAATACATCTGAGAAGACCTTTGGAATGATATGATATATATGTATATATAATATATACACTGTAAGCAAATATGTACATCTTAAATCTGTTAATATACAAACATAACCATATAATAATAATGGATGCAAATAAATACATCATTTTTTCTCACAAACAATCGGGATTTCACAGAATTCCAGTCATGATTCTTTATCAGTGAAAACATACAATTTATAAAAAATGGTCACTTTCATTCATAAATATGGATGAATGTTTTCATTACCAGAGGGGGTGGGTCTGCATGACTCCTGATTCCAGCTAATCTTTTTGCCTATTGGGGTTTTAAGTTTAAGTGGGTTCTTATAAGTTGGTTTGCTTTTAAGACTGGGATGATCCTAAAATAAAGTTTGGCCTTTCATGATTTAATAAGTTTCAAACATAAGATCTTACAAGCCAATTTTAAATGAAGGTTATTATTGTTAGCAGAGATCCAGTGAAGACAACCAAAGGAAAATTCCTTCAAAGATGAAATTCTTTCTCACAAAGTACAAGATTTTGAACATGAGGTCCTATGGAAAACTGCAACAATGGTCTTGATTGAACCACCCAAGGATCAATGCAGTTCTATTCATATTGAACTAGAGGCTCCACTGAAATTTTTTCCCAAAAGTCCAATGTTGTTTGAAGTTGGCTTTTTTGTAATTTTTAAAATGGTCGGTCTTTAACAATGAGGTTAAAGACAGAAATACCAGTAGTGGGCAAAATTTTTAGTGACAAATCAAAGAATTTTTATGGCCAAATATAAAGGAAATGTGGTTGTAACATTTCTATTACAACCACAAGTACAAAGTTATACTAGTAACTCAATCGGGCAAATGATACTGTAAAAGTAGCAATATTCGTGATGTTTTAATTTTCGCTATCTTTACGGTAATAATTATATCACGAAAAACATCAATTGCTACCTTGGCATCATTATGAAATACATTATTAACCTTGAAATTTCAAGCCGCAAAATGGTCTTAAAATATGTTTCCGCGAAAAATTAAAATACACGAATACTTATACTTTTACAGTAGTTGATAATAAAGGCAATTAAATTCTTACAGTGGTACTTAATATCACAATGTAAAATTTAGGATAACAATACACTTTATAAATGGGCCTAAAAATTGTAGAGACTTAAGGCTTTATTTAATTTTTCTAAAAACTACCCAAAAGTTAAAAGAGTTTCAGTTAAATCATTACAAATATAAAATTCTGCAGTTTTATATGCTGCTGTAAATATTCCTCCCAAATTATTTTGCCACATTTGTTTGCTCTCATTAATGTAATATATTAATGATAACATGTAAAACTGTAAGACCTGGTTGATCCATGACCTTGTTTTCTAATTATGTTGTTAGCTCCAATTTATCTCAATATAATTCCTAGAAAAGGATTTTTCAAAACCTTACCATCTCAAAGAAAGTCAAGATGAGTTGTCACACCATGATTTAAATAACATCCAAAAGTTTTGTGATGGCATTACTGTACCTCTGTTTGGCGGCATTTATTACTGAATATTCTTAACTACAGTGAAACTTGTCTAAACCGAACACTGAGAAAACCGAAAACCTGTCTAAACCAGACTGATTCTTATTACCTTTATACAACTTTTCATTTGTTATAACCTGCCTAAACCAAACACCTGTCCAAACATTACTGCAAGTCCAAAAGGGGTTCGGTGTAGACAGGTTTCACTGTATAAGAATACAGACTGGAGAGGCTGAGACTTAAATCCACATTAAAAAAAAAGAAACTGAAACATGTATTCATATATGATCATGTACATAATTTACAAGTGTATATTACACCAATTAACTGAAATAAGCCTGATTGTCAAAAAGCTATTTCACAAATTTTTGGCTCCCAATCTAATTAAAATTAGATCTCCAGATCTCTGGACTCGCTCAACCTTTTTTATTCGTGTTTTTTTTTCCTTTGATCGCGCCGTGGGAGATCTAAGGACATCCCATCTGAGTTCACGTCAGGGGTTCATTATTTCCCTTCAGAGCGTTGCGGAGCTTTATCAAGACGGAGAACTAACTTTAATTAGATTGTTTTGGCTCCATGTCTTGTGCATGCAAATTAAAATCCTGAAACAGAAAAACAGACTTTGCAAAATCCTGAAGCATTCAATCTAGTGCATTTATTTTTTACAAGAAAAAAAAATTATCATGAAAAATACTGCCCTATATCAAACAATATAAACAAAAACAGGGTTATTTCACAGAAGAAACCTGGCTTCAACAAAACCTGAGAGAAATACGATTTGACAAAAATATTAAGCACAGTCACTAAACAACATAATGATGCCAAATGTTCCATTTTCTATCTTTAAATCCAAGCTAAATTTTAATAACATGGAATATAAGCATTTATATTTTGGAAAGTTGACCTAAGCTAAGTATGTCCAAATCAGACACCACATAATAGAGGGTGTGCTGTTGTGTACATGATATGCTAGTTGGCTGTTTTAAATTTATTATTTTAAAGTAGAAGGAATCATTAGATTCTTAAACAGAGAAAAAAGAATTTCAACTTTAAATCAAGGTCACTTTTTGATGAAGCAGAAACTAATGAACTAACATGACCATGTCTTGCAGATCTTTGGGTGCACTAAAGGTCAAAATATGTAGGGAATAAAAAGCATTCTATGAAATGGAAATTTAAATTTTGTAGTAAGAGGAATGTCTGAACCATAAAGCTGCCACAAGCACAAGTTCACAAATACCAGTTTATTTACCTTTTTATATATTGTAAAATGCAACTGTTGATTTCCCAAGTGGTTAATGGGCCATGTTGACCACATAAATGTACTGTTAATTCAGAAATTAATGTGATGTTCTTATTATTGTGAAATGCAATGGAGTGATAATCACAAAATAAAAACTTGCATTCCTATATCCGATAACTATATTGGCAAATTGGTTTTCTTAAAATCACAATAATTATCATCCCATTTTGGAATGAAGATTTAAAATCTCAATAATTATTATCCCATTTTGGAGTGAAGATTTAAAATCACAATAATTATTATCACATCTTGCAGTTAAGTTTCAAAATTGTAATAATACATTTACGTCATTATTTCTGCATTTACAGTAACAAGTTAATAATTCCAGCAGTCACTGTTAAAAATTTATTTATTTAGATTGATATAATAATTCACTCACACAATATACTAGATTTAACAATATGAAAAGGAAACAATTCTGAAGTCCTGTCTAATGTAGCTTGCTTCCAATTTTTACACAAAGAAAATAAAATGGGATAACAACTGTTTTCAATTTCATTGCACAATAATTTTCACTCGCTTTATATGTTTAATATGATGATAAAATTATTACAAATTTTACATTCAAACCATTAGAAATATTGGCCATTTAACATACTTTTACAGGAATATAAATAAAATACGAATAATATAGCTACATCATTTTAAAACTGTTTTTCTTCCAACTATGACCTTAAAAAATTTTAATGGACAACAAATTAAAAAAAACAAGGCGACCATTGGATGAAGAACAGTTATTTTCCTGAAATGTTTTTATTAATTGACAAGATAAAAACTAACTGAATATATTTTGACAAAACCTTAATTAAACATTACATACTAAAGTTCATTATAGCCGATGCTGTTAAAGCATTCATTTTTTTATATAAAACAAACATTACAAATAGTATTACTACATTTCAATTCAATAACTGACCAAAAATAAAATAAACACTAATACAGCAAGATACCGACTTCCTATATAAAAATTTCACAACAGATGGAGCTACCTTTTACACAGATAATTGTACACAAATCATAAGGAAGATTTATCACAATACAGTACTTAAATCAAGCACAATTGCTTCATATATCGTTAATTAATTATTGCTGTGTATCAACTTTATACAACAGTATGTCAGGTGCTTCTAAAATTGAAGCAATTTGAGCGATAGTTTAAGAAGAAATTCTGTGCATCGAAAAAAGGTTACCATGCATGTAAAGATAAATATAATGGTATCATATTAGGGGACCAATGCATATTAATGAAAATCATAAATTTTTGAACTGGTCCTTCAACAGTATATAAGGATTGTACCAGGATGTTAGGAGTATGTTGTGAAGCACCATCTATCTCCTGTCCTGGTGAAGCACTTGTCTGTTATCACAGCTGAACCAGTCTATACTATCGACCATATTGGTAATGCTTACTGGTATATACTCTAACTGCTATGATGGTCTAAAACAGAGTAAAAAAAAATACATAGTCTTACAAATAAGGAAATTATTACGAAGACCAACAAATGAAAAATGTTTGCTTGCTTGGGTTTAATGCCACTTTTAACATTATTCAGTCATATCACTACAGTCAGATTTACTGGTGGAGAAAGCCTGAGTTCCCAGAGAGAACCACCGACCTTGGGCAAGTAACTAACAAATCTCAACACATGTGTTGCGAGTAAAATGCAACCTTTTTAAGTGGCACATAGTCAGGCTCGAAATTTGGCTGTACAGTTGATAGGCCAGGGTGATTTGAAGAGACTACCTAGAACATGCAGCCTTCGTTTACTTTAGGGGAACCTTCCCTATGAGGCTCATCTGTTCTTACCCTAACCCAAAACACAACCCTAACCCTTAATCCTAACCAAACCCTAAACCCTAACCAAATTTAACCTATAATCTAACCCCATCCATACACAAAATACTAATCCTCAAGTACTGGGTCCCTAAACGGAAATGAAGGCTTACCAATTGGCCACCCATCCGCTTATGGAAAAATGTCAACTCTCAAGTAGTACACTTGGTAAGATGAACAAGGCTGCAATATATAACTAATGACTAGACAGTATATTGTTTGGCCAGTGATATTTGTCCTCTTCCATTTCTTCTTTATAGTTTACTATCAAAATTTGTTTACCTGGTATGTGCATATAAATCTGAAATGTCAATGAGACTGCACTAGAGAGGAAATTTACAAATATAGAGGTCTTAAGGACAATTTATTCTCAAGATCACGCATGCTGCCTTGCTTTCCAAATACAATGTACTTGATTTCTATATAATGAACTGTTTTCATTTTTAAATGCTATTTTTAACCTCATCTGGAACAATGATGTGACAGTGCCCTTGGTTAGTAATATAAATTTTCATCAACTCATCTCCTCTTCTCATATCACTCTCCTTTAATATTCAAGTGTGGACACAGATATGTCTCTCTTGCATATTCACATCAACTTTGTAACATAGTTGGACTGGTGCCAAACAAGTTAACAGATGTTTTAAACTGAATACAAATTATCATAACAAATGCTGTTGACCTGTGTCATGTAGTAATGAAAAAAATCTTAAGCACAAACAGCTAACCCCAGTCGCTGAACCATGAAAATGAGGTTGAGAACAAATGACATTAGAAAGACCAACATGTTAACCAAAGAATGAGATAAAAAAATATTGTTAACTTTTTGTGCAGAGGTGTCAAGTCTCGCCAGGAGCCTCCCCCAAATTTACAAAAAACATGGAATCCCCTGCAAACGTGTCTGTCTCCTGCCAGGGTTAGGATCTCAACAGCTGTATTTTCAGAACTCAAGGTTGGTTTATCCATCATCTTACATCGTAGGTCGAATAAACTTTTTGCAAAGAAAAATATCAGTTTTCTGATTTCCTTATCATTATATGTTTGTTTAACAGACTCTAGAGAGATCTGGTGGAATGCACAAGGAACCTGCACAATAGTTAAATCCTTTGTGGATAAAGCTTGACTTTGACTTGTCAAGTGCAAGTGGAAGCATACTCAGTCCCGAAATGTCAGAAAATTAGAGGGATTAAGGTTTATGGCAGACTGAAACATACATGTAAGAATAATTATCCACAAGTTTTGTTGACCTATCATTTGTAGTCATTGAGAATCATTTCAAAGCACAACAGAGGTGCTTCGCAAGCGCAGCATGATACGACCGCAGCACATTGAAATGTGAAAGGTGAACAAAAGACACTT
>JAULBM010000013.1:104844-117565 GCA_032357055.1 Geukensia granosissima
AAATAAAATCAAGTGGACAAATAGCGGAAAGGTTCAAAGACGACAACATATGTAAACACGTGTATAAAATTACTGTTCATTATTACTTTTTTGTTTTACATTTCGCTTTTCCTTATGGTTTTGAAGGTATAATGTTGATTTTGTTCTTTTGTTGTTCTAATAGGCTTAGACCAGTGATAATTTTACCGCCTCTGTAGAGAATTTGTGTAGCATCTAGTAAAAAGGCGCAAAAATTGACACAATTGATATTAATTTAACTGAATAAAAAACATGCACACACAAGGAGAAAAATATGAAAAAGGAAATCAATCGATATTCTAATCTTCTTTGTAGTTATTATCAAAGATAGACCGATTTTTTTTTAAGTAGTTAAATGTCACGATGATATAGAAATTAAGAGGCAGACTATACCACTCAAAACGGAAGTTAAAGCATACCCTCTCCCGTGAACGGAATCAGGAGTACGGTTATGTTTTGGCGAAGTAAGAACAATGCAAAAAATGTACACCCTGAAGTTTAGATGGAATAAAATTATATATGTCAATTTAATCAAATGGAACAAAGTGAATATGATCATCGTAATGTTTGGTTGTTGTCCCGTTAATGCATTACAAAAAGCCAACTACTGCTTAAAAACTATTAAAAATACCTCAAGCATGTGAACTTTTTAAAAACATTTTTAAACTATCTAATGATTAGGATCGGTAATTAAATATTGATCATCATCTTATTATGTATATGTAATAAAGTTATTATAAGTTTAATAAAAGGTGACAAATACGATCGTATAAGTCATTTAAAGGATGGCCAATCTGAAATAGCAAGATAAAAAAATAGGAGTAACATATTGAACATGCAACGGAAATGCTCTCATTTTATAAGAGTACCTATAACATTCAGACGGCAGCCTAAATGCTTCAATCAATGAACATGGCAAATCATATCCCCATGCAAAAAAAAAGAACATAAGACTCATCATGGTCCTTTTTAAAATCATACATGAATTATTATTCCAATCTGTGAAATATTGGAAGATATTGTTGAAGCACTTCAGTTTTCTTTCAAACACAAGTCGTTTTCAGTAAAAAATTTACCAGTATCATCTGCTCTTATGAGTTAACTCAAAACAGTTCTCTAATACTGATCACAAGTTAACCAGAGTGAATCAACGCGATAATTAAAATAATAATACACACAAAACAGGCATATGCCTCAATACTTGTGACATTCTCTCGGTCATGATTGTAAACTAAGATTTGGTTTCACCTACAATCACATGATGTATTACCGGTATGACACCTGAAGCCCCAGGTTTATTGTTATTGTTGGGCAATTCTGTGTCCATTGGGTCTCACGGACATCACTACTGGCCTACTGTCAGTCCACGATGGTATCATCAGCTCTCGCTTGACATCAGTTAAATTGGGCTGCACTGATATCGTTTTCAAACTGTATGTTGCTAAATTAATTAACTTAGATAAAAGTACAGATTTTTTCGTTTGTAGATTTACTAAGAAGGATATATAGCTTTTCTTTTTTCGAGTATATTTGGCAGGGGTTTTTATCAGTCTTGGATTTCGAATCGGTCTGCTGTTTTAAAGTCCACAAAACCTTTATGGAACTAAACCTACAACTTGAAAACACTTTCGGTTGTGTAAGAATCGCCATCATTTTATAGATCGACATTCGAATGAGTTGTTATAAAACTGATCAATTTCATTTTATGTTATTAATTATTGTATTGCCAGCACGATGCACTTTATAAAATCGAAAATCATTACAACACCCAGGATACAATTAACAGTTGTTGGAGCAATATAATGAATGGAAAAAAACAGTGTGATATCCGGATAAAAACTATAAAAGTGCAGTGCAATACAGAATATATTGGGAAGATATAGGTTAAATTAATTATGGGTTTAGAAAAATTATATCTGCTTCAAAATTTAGATATTGAAATGGTGGATCGGAAACAAATTTTTATGATTAGAGAGATGACGTTAACATTTCACAGCAACACAGCTCAGTCACAAGTTGTATTGGGTCGATCATTATTTTCTTAACACTTTGGATTTGATACTAATCCTTTACTAAAAGAAGCTTTCGAAGCTTGTGAATGATTGATTCTGAGAACATTATTCTTGGTTCACTTATACCAAACATAATGTTCAGAAATTGGCATAAATACCGAAGATTATGATGCTTTTAAGAATAAAAAAATATATATTGAATAATATTAATAGATAGGAGATGTAGCATGATTGTCCACGAGGCAGCCATCCACCAAATGATTCTACACGTCCCATAACGACTCTCAACAATGAATCAGAGTTTTAGACAAGTTTTAAAAATTAAGTACAGCATCTAAATGCAGAAAATAAAATATTTTTATACAAGTATTTGAAACAAAAACCAACTGAAATGGAATATTATTTTGTCTCCATTGTCATTTAAATAATAATATAAAAATAGGAGATGTGGCATGATTGTCCATGAAACAGCCACCGGCACCAAGTGACAGTAGAATTTAATCTTCTACAGGTCCTATTATGGCCTTCAACAATGAATCAGAGTCCATACCATAACGAAAGCTGTAAGTTACTTACTGAAATGGACACGAATCAATAGATTTTAATCTAAAAACTGGCAGAGATTTGAAAACAGTTCTAAATCCGTTGACACCTTCAGGTATTAAAGCAGTTACGTCTTACATAAAGCAGTCATTATAACTGAGAAGAGATCGTTTACTTACAAAATTTCCACACGTTTTATGTATCTTTATTGTCAATTTTTATTTTTTATTTTGTTTTGACCCTAATGGGTTTTGTCTGCAAATTAAGTTGTGTAAAAATTATAATGTGGTCACTGACAGGTTTTTAGCACAAATTGTTTGTTTGTGTGTGTTTTGTTTTTATTAAGATCAAGATGGACTGGTCTTTGGATGAAATTAGGCGGTTTCAGTCACACTTTGATTCATCACAATTTATACTGTACAAGACTTCCTACGCGGACATCGCAAACTCACAAGGTGTACGATTTATAAGAATGATTGATCACACAAGTGAGTATCAAAGCGTATGCTATAATTAATTTGTTTGTCAACATGAATGTTAATATAGGGCAAGGATTGGTTGATCAAAATTGATAAAAAAAAAATTAATCATGAAGCGCTTTCGGGAAAATAAACCGATTTAATCGGTTTTTGTGATTTTAAACTTTCTATCATTTAACATTAATAGGTTTGAATCACTTTCAGTTAGAGATGCTGCACTTTCAGAAATTTGCTGACTACGATTTATGATTTTTGTTTTAAAACTGGACTGAAAACCAACAGTCTTCATTACTGCTTTATATACGTAATAAAATGGCCCTTACTGGTGACATATGACCTTACAATCTTACACTGGCATATTGATTTAGATGGTCATAATAAAAGAAAGGTTTAACTTCTAGTTAGGTAAAACTTTCTTACTATCCACACATTTTAAGGTCGTGGATATTATTATCGATGCCCGCACCACCCACTTTTCTTGTGAAATTTATTCCTTTTACTTTGTGGTTTGCATAGAGCATATAAATGTGGAATTCGTTTTCGGAATCTGGATTTTGGTGGGTCTTAACAAGGACCCAAAATTATTTAAGACATGTGTCTTGAACTTTTCTGCAACAATTTCTTTGTTTAAAATTCATCACGTTTGTCTAATTCAATGTGGAGATCAAGATATAAGACAGACTTGGGAATGTCTGTTGTGTCTTTAATTTCAAGCTTTTTTGGATTAATGAGGTGAAGATAATCACTATTACATCATCTGTAAAAAGGAAGCTGAAATTAAAGGTTGGGCTAGTTTTTTTTCTTTCTGCGAGAGCCCCGAAAACAGTCTTCCTCACATGAGTGAAGAAAGAGATTGGCAAGTAGAGGAGCACATTTAGTACCCATTGGAAAACCGATTGTCTGCTGGAAAACTCTTCCACTAAACTGAACAAATTTGTTGCCAATAAGAAAATGCATTAGTAACGTCTTTCTCCATTGTTTTTGAAGCAGCACTAATATATTAGACCTTTTAGTTTTGATTTGAGAGTTGCGTTTGGTGTGGCTGTATATAAAGGGTAGAAAAGCCAAATGATTTGATTCTATTACTAAAGGACATATGTCTAGAGTTTAAAATGTCCATCAGGTCTTTGGAGCTCTTAAGTATCCAATATTGATTAATACCACTTCTTGCACAGTTTTGGTGATAGAAGTAAGAACTGCAGTTAAAACCTTTGAAAGCGGCTTGTAGAACATTCTGTCAGAATCAGCAATAAACCACTGGTTGTAAGGACATTTAGAAAACCTTGGTATTGTCGAATTGACTATTTTATCAATTTTTCTTATATTTATGACATTGTAAAAATTATCTCCATTGCCACATATTAAATATGTTTTAAATGTATTTCTGTACATTGGGTTTTAGTAAATATGATGTATATTTGAAATGCATCAATGTGAACTATTTATCAATTAAAATTAGACATTTTATATCTGATTGATATATTTATTAAATTTATGTTATGCTTGTTAAATATTTGTCTTCATGTACATTTGATTTTCATAAATAATCTTTAAGGTCCAAAGCCTTTTTGCCATAGGAGATGACAATTTTCTTCAAAGATTTTTTTATAGAGCTGGGGTAAATGTTTTGTTATTTTTATTTTTAAAGTTCCATTAGTAGTATAGAAGTTTTTAAATAATCTTTCCCAATAGTTTTGCTGGATTAGAGCATATGGCATGTAACCACTTTAATGATCAAAGAGTTTGATAAATTCTAAATTGTTTTAGCTGTGCCTTTCCTTGAATTAAAATAATTTTGTTAGCTTTTCAATTTATAGATTTCAGGTCCACACCATGTGGGGCTAACGGTTTTAGGGAAATTCTTTGTTAGCTCTTTATATATGAAATATCCCATATTATCTGATCTTCAAAATTTTAGCAACGCAATCAAATTCTCAGATTGTTCACAAAATAATAAAGCCATAAAACTTTACAAGTTTTATCTATCTTACAGTTATACCCAAAGACTCCGGCATTCTGCTATCTGGCTAGAAACGAATTCCATAATGTGTTATGCACCAATACACACAAAAACCTAACACGTCAATATCCAATACAATGAAGGAAGATCATTGTTCCTCAACTTCAGCAGAAATTCAAAAGGAAAACAAAACTGGCATAGTAACCAACGATCTCCTTTTTTGAAAGCACTGAAGCTATGCAAGGTAGAATGTATTGTGAATGCCTTACCACTAACCAACCAATCGCTAATGTATTTTTGCAGTCAAAATCGATATTATTTTGGATAACATATTTGTGATCAATGATACAGTTTTAGCAAATCTGCATTTTTCCAAATAGAGGTCGCTTTAGGACTTATTGATGTGTTTAGTTTTCATATTCTAATTTGAATAAGTGAGCTGAAAGCTTTTACCCATTCAGAAAAAATTGTCCAAGTCATCCTTGTTTTTGCAGTACCATATAGTATCCGTCAGTCGCTTACAGTTGTATTTCCAGTTGATTGACTGCGGCTCCCGAAATTTAGGTCCTTTGCATCGGATTTTCTTGGGAGTTTTTTCTCGACTATTTCTCATGTAATGACGTTGCCGGCAGAACCATATTTGAATGAAGGATCATTCAGGAGATTAATAAGCTTATATGTTATCAGAGGTGACGTGACATCCTGCAATACACGGTTTTTTTATAGTATGTGAAATATTGGTATAGGAAAAACTTCGAATAGACTGGTCTTTGAAATATGGTAGAATCTTAGCTATAACAGACCTATGATTTAAGATATTGCGATTGAAGACGTTCAAACCTTTGTTAGCAAAGGAAAATGAAGAAGGGAACGCGTTTCCTTTTCATTACCATCTGAAGTCACAGGTTTGAACAACCGATTCTGACTTATATCCAGAATTATTGAAACTAATATGTATTTATTTCGATAAGGTGTTTGTTAACATGTTTTGTATAAATATTTCAAATTCGAAAGTGGTAGAAGGAACTGTTTGGTTTAATGGAGTTTGAAGAGGTATGTCAATTACATGAAATAATTTAAAAATTCATCATATTAGAATGGAATGTAAGAAAAAAACTTTGTTCAGTGTAATTTAGGCCCAAACACGTTGACTTAATCAGTCAAGAATATTACCATTAATGGAAAGGAGTCATGAAAGGTCAAATAGTTCTAAATCTCTTAACATTTGTGTGGGGGAAGATCTGAGAATAGAATTAAAGATATTGAAGATTTGATTATAATTCCTAAGTCTCATCAAGTTTCTATGTTAGGATTTTTTTCAGCAGCCAAATAAAGATTTCTTCTCTTAACAATATATAGAATTCAACATTTTTGCAAAATATAGGTAAACTTCTTTTGAAAAATTGTTAAATAAATTTAATTGGTGGTTAGAATTTGTCTAAAAACTAATATTGGAACTTTCTCACTTGTTAATTGTATAAATATATGCAAATTTAGGAAACATTTTCCTTTTTTTGGTAGTGTTTCTTGACTGCTAATCGTCCCACATGAAGAAAAATCTGAAACCATCACTTGATATACAATTACTTCTATTGTTTATGAAATATTTACCATATATAGAATATCTACATTCCAAATTAACTGCAACTATAGGTAATTTTGCTTGTTATAGAAGTAAGTGATTATTGTTATGTACAAATAATACAAAATTAGGAAACGCATATATAATTTTTTCTCCTAATGACCAATCAATAATACCAATTTTCTTGACATGACATCAAAAAGAAAACATTATTAGAAAGGATATATTTTTATGATTATAACAGAATACACATAATAAGAATGTCATTACTGTCGTTAATACAATTATTACATGGAGATTTTAATGACAAACAACATGCTAAGGTTATTGTCACATCATAAGTGGGGTCACTATTGGAATTATCAGTACTTGTTCTTTTGGTATAAACATTAATTGGCTCGTGTCTTAGTTTGATTTGAAACATATGTGCATATCAGCATTTGATTTTTTAATTTTGTTTTTCAGGTAAAAAAAAAAAAAATCATTAGTCTTTTTTTGTCAACTAATGACGGTGCAATCAAGTACCGGGTACGAAACATGTTCTGGAACTTCTTTCCGTAATATATATAAAATAGCCCATTGATTTGTTGGTGACAGGGACGTATATAACGATAATGGTCTCTATTATACGTCCCTGTAGGTAGGTACCACATAATGTTTTGAGATTGAAGTTTTTAACGCTTTTCTTGAAAAAAACAAGGTTGATATGCGGTTTTGCATAACTATTAATTTTTCTTAATGTTGCCATTATTGTTTCAATGGAAACTTTGAAGGGTGCATATTTTCAACACAAAGATAAAGTTAGTATCAATTCCTAAACGAACTGAATCACCGTTACATTATGATGTTTATCAGTACAAAGCATAAAGAAATGGTGAACCCAAATCAGTGACAACTTACCGTAGAAGAGTTTTTCCAGTAATCATCATCAGAATTTGTCCTGGGAAGTGTATCACTTCTGAAACGATCAATCCATTCTGGACGTTGATCCATTGTAAATAATCCAAGTATGAAAACTATACACAGAAATTATATGGTCATTTCAGATATTCAAAGGTTTTAAAAATGCGTGCTCTTTTTTTCGTTTCTTTTTGTTTTCTTGTTTTTTATGCCAGAATCCAAACTTTTCACTATGATGATGCTCCAAACAGTATTCTTTCGTCCTGGGTGTATATGTAAGTTTCTTCCATTCTAATGAGGTGAAATATCGTTAACTAGATATATTTATCATTCTCATCTTTCAAACTCAGCCCCAGGGACGGTGTACCTTAACTTTCCGCTGTCTCCGTAACCACTGAACCATACATCACTCTATTGTTTTAGCCCAGAGGATGGGCATATCTGCTTAGATTGGTGAAGTAATCATAGATCTTCACTTTACCTTACAGGTGTACATTAAAACACCAATCATCGCGTCATGTATGTTTTGAAGGCAGAGAAAGATCACAACGGTTTATGGCTTGTTTCCTATAAAACTTTTTGTGTAATGGGTCTCGTGACTATTCCTCATAAGCTGTTTGTGCTATATATTTGGACGGGTTATATTTAAAACACCAGAGAGTTTTTTCAAATCTTGAAATCTCGATTTAATATTAAAAACCTACATTTTAAGGATGTTCCGGCAATGGTCTTCTTGTATATCACAGCATATTTTGGCACATTTACATATAGTTTAATCATATAAGTAAAAGAGGTAAAACATGTCCAAAACTCTCCCATGCCCAACGCTTTGGTGTCCAATATCAAAGCATGTAAAACACGGACTTAATAAGGAAATATGTACGTGGAAATATAACAAGTTGACAAAAAAAAAAAAAAAAAAAAAAAACACACAAAAAAACCAAGAAAATAAATAGAAAAAATATAGTTATTAAATTAAAATTATAACGGTATCACAATATTGCGTCATAATTTTGTAAACGTTTCGAGTAAACCATGTATTCCGTATTAATGGTGTTTTTATTTAAATGCTGTGTACAATGCATAAATCAGAACACTACGAAGAAAAATGAATATGTCCACCTTAAATGTCGATTTGTTGACGAGAGTCCGAGGTTATCTGTCGTTTTGATTCATGTATCTCCAGTTATATTTACTTTTTTTTTTATCAATATACGTTTTAACTTTTGCTATTTTTTTGGTATTGTAAATTTGCAACAAAGCTATGTTTTATTAATTTAAAAAAGCTTTGACAATCGGGGTTCATTAAGTGAAAAAATGTTTGTTGAAGTGATTGTTTTTTTTTATAAATAATAATTAAAATTTAAAGTTACTTATGTTAAATGGCATAATATTTTGTACTGAAGTTTAAAACAGTTTTAATTGGTTAATGTCTGAAAATATTTACTTTCTTTATTATTCAGCACGAAACTGTTGAAGGACTCGGCAAACCTCGACCTTCAAAAGATTTTTAATCCCGTACAAAAAAGTTACTACTTTTCAGACAATGATCTGATAATGTTTCTGTTTCAAAATGCAGAAAAATGCACATAATTTAAAACTTTATTAATGTGTTGATAAATGTTCTAAATTAAAAGTTTAAATACAATAATCTTAACTGGAAAATTCTAAGCACGTAATTACGTGTCAATTACAAGATAAATAGTACCAAATTCAAGCCATCAATGAAATATGTTCAAAATTTAAGCTATTAGGAAATCGGTACACAAATTTAACCTGATGGGAAATGGGTAAACAAGTTTAAACTACTGGGAAACATGCACACGAGTTTAAATGCTGGGTTCTATACACCATAAACCAAACAATTTCAGTTTTTCATCCTCCAGAATCAAAGAATGACTACAAATTAACACGACAGTTGCCACAGGTTGATCAGGTCCTGAGCACCTAGGTTGCTTACGCTTTATTTTCCATACTGTGTAATGATAAAGGTAATGTTGTTGGCGTTCCTTTGCCGTTCTTTAAACCATGGTTTTGTCCTTCGACCACGATTCACGGTTATCGTCCACCTCTTTGGTATTTTTAATTATTTTACAGGTAAACATACATTAAGATAGCTAACATATTTTAAATACGACAAAAATACTGAAAATATCTATTTCTCTGCAGTAAACTTTGTAGTTTGCCCATTGGTAGATTGTAGTAAGGATATTAGATGTTTGATCAGTCCCAAACAATTTATTATTATGACAACATGTATTTTTAATAACCGATTCGATGATGTAATGGTTAGCGTGCTCGCCTAGATAGCGAAAGGTCGTCAATTCGATCTCCGGTCCGGTCAAACCAAAGATGTTAAAATTGGTAAATGCTGCTTCTCCGCTAATCACGCAGCATTTAGGTGCCACTCAGCACAATGTCCAAAAATGTGTCTGAGTAAAGTGGTATATTTTTCCCGTGGAATTTTGCTTTCGTGATTTAACACGTTAAAAATCCGGCCCAATAAAATTGATTTAATAGCTTTTCATTACACTTGTGCTCTGTGTTATCTGTTTTCTTGATACCATTTAAATTCAACAAAGTTCATTTCTTTATTCAACAGTTTAAAAAAAAAACTATCAACGTGTTCCACTTAGACCTTACCGTGTAGCAGTTTCTTTTTTTTTTTAATATTAGTAATCTGTTTACTGTGGATACCTAAACCTTTTAACAGTTCAAAATAAAATTGAGTACTAGGATTTTTTGCCTTTAATTTTCTACCTATTAACTATTGAATATTAAATATTTCACAAAATACAAGAACACATTAGAATTGTTTTTTTCAAACTAAGAGTGAGATTTTAAGATAATATTAGTTTAAATTGGTAATGGATATTTTTGCCGAGGATGAAGTAATTCAACTTAAATATTTTTCCGAGTTGTGTAATAAGAATAAGATGTTGGTAAAGACAAACAACGTCATGGCCAAAACAAAAACAAAGGAAACAAAGGCAAGCAATATCGTGGTTAGAAGAGAGATTACTTAGACAGACAACATGATGGCAAATAGAATAACGAACTCAAGGCAGACAACATCTTTGCCAGTAGAGAGGTTACTATGGACAGATAACATAGTGGCAAGCAAAAAAACGAACTCAAGACAGACAAAATCATGGCAATTAGAAAGGTTGCAATAAACAGACAACATGATGGCAAATAGAATAACGAACTCAAGAAGGACAACATCATTACAAGAATACTAGTAGAGGTTACTATAGACAGACAGCAAGATGTCAAAAAGAACAACGAATTCAAGACAGACAACATCATAACCACAGGCGAGGTTACTGTAGACAGGCAGCATGTTGGCAAAAGTGTGAAGACAACATTATTACTAGAAAGAAGCGGGAACTAAAGACAAATAACACCGTGACCAGAAGAAGACAAAACAACGGTAGACAAGTCCATGGCTCCATGGCCAGAAGAAGAAGAAGAAGAAACAAAGACAGAAAACACCATGACCAGAAAAGGAGGAAACAAAGACAGAAAATAACATGGTTAGAAGAAGAAACAAATGCCGACATTACCATGACCAAACGAAATGAAAAAATGGAATCGCCCTGACGAGAAGAAGGGATAACAAAGTCAGGAAATACATGGTCAGAAAAAGATAAAAAAATTAGAAAACACCGTGTCCAGAAAAAGAGGAAAGAAGGCAGAAAACACTATGGCCAGAAGTAGGGGATAAAGTATATAACACAATTACCGAACAAATCATGTCCAGAAGAAGAGAAAGTACAGGGCGGAAAACACCATGGCCATAAGACGAGGAAGAAACGACAGAAAACTTCATGGCTAAAAGTAGAGGAAACTAGGACAGGAAACACCATGGTCAGAATAATAGAAAGAGACGGCAAACATAGTGGCCAAAAGAAGTGGAAACAAAGACAAAAACACTATTCCAATAAGAAGAGGAAACAAACGCCGATATCACCATGACCAAGGGAAATAGAAAGACAAACAGGAAACATTATTGCCAGAAGTAGAGGAAACAAAGTCAGGATACGCCCTAAACAGGAGAAGAAAAAAGACAGAAAACATCTTGGCCAGGAGAAGAGGAAACAAAGACAGAAAACACTTTGACCATAAGTAGAGAATACAGAGAAGAAAAAACTATGGTCAAAAGAAGAGGAAGAGAAGCACAGACAGAAAAGACATGACCAGAAAATGAGGTAATGAAGACAAAAAACAACATTGCAAGATGAAAAAGAAAAACCAGAAAACATCATGGCCGGAAGAAGAGGAAAAAAGACAAAGCCAGAAACCATGACCAGAAAAGGAGAAAGCGAAGTAAAAAACCCCATTGCCAAAAAAGGAAGCAAAGATAGAAGAAAACATCATAGCCAGATGAAGGGTAAACAAAGGTCAGCAAATGAGGAAACTAATACAGAAAACACCATGACCAGAAAAAGAGAAAGCAAAGTCAATCATTGACAGACAAAATACTAAACAGAAAACAAAATATTGAACCCATAAAAACAAGGGATATTTTATATCGGTCAATCAGTGCATTAAGAGCGTGGATTCATTCCTCTCCGACAGTCCTGATTTTGCTTGCGAATAAGAGTGTGAAAGTTGTACCGTTGTTTTATGGAATGCCCATTTATTCACAGATTAAGATAAATTTGTTTTAAATTTTAAGGAATTAGGGAATATATCCCAATGTTATATTACTTGGTGGTGAAAATAAAACCGTGGTACAACATATCCATCATATACCTGTAGTGAGTGCTGTTTGTTATTATATACATCAATACAAGTATATATAGTTAAAGTTTTGGATAAGTGCAGAGAATGTTTTTATTTGTATTAATTTTGAATTCGTGTGTATGTGTGTGTGTGTGGGTGCGTCCTTTGGTAAATGGCGTATCTTTGGTAACGAATATATTATACATGTATATTACAGTTGTTGCCATGTCTATATTTGTACTGAAGATACTATGGATTAGACCTTCAGTATTGTTGTAATAACCAATCCTTTTGTACATATTTTATGTAAATAACTGTATATAAAATGATGTCCTTTTACTGAAAAACTCTAAATTTTGTAACTATATTGACCTCATCTATCCCATTGAACTTGAAATTGAAGATACTACAGTAACAGAAAAGTCTGCTTCTTACCTAGACTTACACCTAGAAATTGACAGTAAGGGTGGGTTAAGAACAAAACTTTACGACAAGAGAG
>JAULBM010000013.1:153853-166623 GCA_032357055.1 Geukensia granosissima
TTTTGTTGGCCATGGTCTTGTCTGTCCTCGACTTAACGATTTCTGTCTGCCCCTTTGGTATCTTCGAATTCCTTCTGATACAAAAACAAAATAGGACAAAACAAAACAGACAAACCACGTAGTCCCATTCATCGCTCTGGTTACATGTGTTAATACAGAACGGCTGGTATTAACATAGTAAGAAAAAGGAGAAAAACATCACATAATAAATTTGTATTTTATATATGACAGCCAATTTTTAAATTCGAAAAAGTGATTTCAAGAGAAATGTTTTTGTAAGCATGGCATAAGCATTTGTTTTAACTTGTAGAACTCTGTGAACAAAATTAATTGTCTAACCGGATAGAACAGAACAAGTTTCCATATTCATAACGCCAGACAAATAGCTTTTATATCATGCCGGGATTCAAAATATGTCACTTTTATATCAAATATTAATCTTTCCATATTATTTTATTGCCACTACTGAGATTTTTAACTCCTTATTTACATTTAATGTCCTGAATGATTTGATATTTCCCGAATATGCATACAGCGTACATGTAGAGTATATTTATAAGTTTTGTCGATTGTACGAAAAAAGTCGACAGACACATTTACAAACATGTTTTGTGGTCAATCCACATGGATTAGAAAATTGCAAGAGAAAGTGAAAAAAGAAAAGACAACGTCAAGAACAAAGTAAAAAAGGAAAACAACCAACCATTAGAACATCACAGATAGACAAAAAATACAGGGCTTCCTGGAGATGAACATTAGCAACGTTCTATATTTTATCTGACTCTCAATAAATAAAATATTATTTCAATGTATACTTTTAATGAAAGTTTTTGTTTATTTATTTAATTTTAAGACAGATGTTTAGGAAATATTCAGATGCAGATGTTCCCACTTGTTGGTTTTTGAACTAGCCTACAGTTCTAATAATCAATGTATATTTTGTTTAATACTTAACAGATATACAATAATCTAAGTCAAGCTTTTGAAGTTCTTTGTAAAAATTAGTGCCAGTTGATACAAGATACTATTTAAATAGAAATTTACCTATGTAGTGTTATAATTTATTAATGATATGTTTGCGATGTCTTTGTTGTACTATGGATCACGCATATATGCAGTCTGTGCTTTATCCAGTAAAATATTTAATTTGGGATTTGATTTTTTTGATATAGATGAAGAATCATTAAATAGGTAGAAGTACAAAGAACGTCGTGTCAACGATATACATGTATTTTTTTGTCCGCCCATTTGGAATGCTGATGTTTATTTTTCTCATTGTTCAACTCATTGTTCAAATCTTGTCTTGTTAATGACTATATAATATTTGTAAGATTTCCTCTCTTCTTTGCCTGTCGCCTCTGCTAAAATAATAACATTTCTTTATTTAAAGAGATGTTTTGCTGATGGTAGAAAATCAAGTGTTACTAAATTTACCAGCAATTTTTGATGTCCATAATTCTTTATAGAAAATATCACTATCCGATCCGAGACGTCATGTATACCAAATACTAGTCTGTAATCTTGTATTCGGAAATTTAAATGTAAGATTGCCTAAACTATCATTCTATAAAAAAATGTTAACAGTAAACTTAATTAACACACTTTAAAAAATAATAGTTAACATGCATTAAAATCAACCAAATTGGAGAATTTATATAAAAAATCATAAAAGAGTTATACATTCATGGCTTCTAGATTTGAACTATAGATATAATTTTATATATCGGGTTAAAAAATATCTAGCAGCATATACGCCATACACCTGTAATGTTGAAAATATGTATAGGCAATTAGAGAAGGCAACGCAATTTATATTTCAACTTATTTTTAATGGGCATCATATTTTCAGACACAGTATAAAGCTAGATTCGAATTTCATTTAGTCGAAAGCTGTCTCATGAAAAATCCTGCAACATCTCTTATTTTGTATTGGTTAACAGATAATTTATGGCCTTTGCCATAAATTGAAATCTTTATTCGAGTACGTTAAAAAAAACAAAAACAAAAATGCAATTCAATAACCATCACGTCTTTGAAGATATGAACACAGTTTCTTGTTCCTAGACACGTTTTCAAGGCACGACCGTGATTTACGACAGGTCTTGAAAAACAAATCATATCCAAATTTCTCAAGGCGCAGACGTTCAAATGCTCTGGATTCATTTGGCTACCCTTAAAGCCACTCCAAGCCTATCGATACATCTTTATCGTTTCCTTTAATGTCAATTAATCAATGAAGTTGCACTGTAGAAGCTGCATCTTTCATAAAACTGTATAAGACAATAAGAAGAATATGATCGTGGTCATAATGATATAGAAACACACCAAATCCCTAGGTAGTATATATATCTCACTTATCAGAAATCACATAGACAAGCCATTAATAAACTTTGTCCAGTCTTACTTTGAATCAGATCAATAAAAAGCATTATGTAGTCCAGAATTGGTAAACGATGTAAACCTTAGACCAAGTAATTCATCATTTTTGTCCCATTACTGTTTTGTTAGGACGTATCATATGACTTAACTGACTAAACGAGAATATTAACTTTCACAGTAACAAATGGACTATTGCAGGAAACAATTCTGCATGTCACTGGTTTGAATCATTATGTTTAGCTCTATCTTTATTCTTTATGTTTTATTGTATAATTTGTTTTGTTTGTTTTTTTAATTATTATTTCTCACATTCCATCTACTTTTATATATATAGTACACAAATTAATGTCAGTTATTTTGTTCAAACTTTATATATTCACAGATTATGAGTAGTCAAACTCATTGGAGATCTCTTGATAAAAAGTCTTGTTTATTTTTTGAATGCCACACTTCCAGCACGTTAAAGGTCCCTTTGCAAAATTCTTGATAAAAGGTCTTCTGTATTTTTAGACTGCAACGCTCTTAGTATATTAAATATCCTTTGCAACAGCTCGGAATGAGTGGTCGTTGGTGCTTGTTACTTATTGTTAAATTCCCTGTCACTACCCAAACTGTCCCAATTTTGCATTCGTGACTAATATATTCCCCTTCCTTGCCTCCAGATAACCCCTTTTGTGTTGTATTGTTTGATGATTTGTTCTCGTCCTTAATATGTATAAAATATTTGCCGGTGGACGTTAAACAACAATCAATCAATCAATCAACCGTTTTTGTGACATTTCAGCACTAAAATTGCATGGCTATGGGCAGTCATTTCTACTGTGAAACATCATGAATCCTGGAAAACAGAAGGATATATTGGCGATTGCTGGGCGTCTTAATTTGACTTTCTATTCAGGAAACATATTATTAATTTGATTAAAGACAATTATGTGTAATTGTACAATTTATTTCTTTTTTCGGCTGTAAATTTCGAATTCCTTTATGTCATGAACTGTTAATTTCATGTAGTCTATAAATGTTACTAGAAATTATAAATTTTTTGCCCCTTGCGTGTCTGGTGAAGGTAAATCCAGAAAAGCTCCTTACATGCAGCACATATTCCATATTCTTATTTTTAAATATGACAAGGTGCACTTGTATCGAAAGTGAATGCATAAGCATATATAGTCTCTTCTACTGCTTAGCAAGGAAAAATTGGCTACTGCTTAGCGTCTTGGTTTAATAAAAAATTCCCCTCATCTGTGTAATTTTTATGCTTCATCAGTTAATTGTTCAGATTAAAATTCTCTTTTTTTTAAATTTCATTACAGCTAAGGAGAAACATTTATATTCCTCACATTATTGCACAGAGCTCGTTTGATAACTAGATCGATCCGCCACCACAACGAACAAGCAAACAATTAACCCATCATTTACACTTCCGCAACACAAAATGACACCTTATCAATAAAGCAATCAACAAATTCATTAGGATCTTTCATTCCATTCAAAAGTGATATTGGATAGATCAGACAACAAAAGATGTAGATAGAAAAAAATATTTCTCTCAACTTACTCCTCTCGTTTCAGCAATCTATTAACTCGCCACCTTTAAGTGAAATCTGTCAGTGATCATTAGCTCAATGATAGTTAAGCACTGTCCCCACTTCTTCAGTCTATGTGGCATTGTATTTACTTATTCGATCAATTTTATGTTTAAGTTTACATTATCTATCTTTTCGACTGTTCGGTACAAAAGGTTAGATATACGGAAAATTTCAAGGAGACCATATTCCATCTCCGTTAAAAACGTCAGACATAAGGCCTTCAGTCTGGTTGTTTTTATCTTTTTATCTCATCTTTTTTGTCTATTATTGTTTTATTTTTTATGTTGTGTC
The DNA here is from genome assembly GCA_032357055.1 of Geukensia granosissima. Lineage (NCBI taxonomy): Eukaryota > Metazoa > Mollusca > Bivalvia > Mytilida > Mytilidae > Geukensia > Geukensia granosissima. The sequence continues at coordinate 158,113 of JAULBM010000013.1, forward strand.
TTCAGGTTATGCCAATTACAAATATACGAATTACAAACTATAAAATAATATCATATTCGTTTTTTGCACAAATTATCATTATGCATAACAATTCATAGTGAGAGAAGCATAGCTTTTACATTTTGCATTGAGTTCCCGTTTTTTTTGTTTTTTTATTTGAACTGCAGTTTTACATGTTTTGTCATATATATGTTTATATTTGCGTTTTGGCGTTATGTGTTCTGCTTTATTTCGTGTTTCCTTTCTTGTTGCCGTGTCATCGACTTGTCAATTCTTGATTGAAGTTCTTTGTTTTCCTTGCACCCTCTATTTCTCATGATGGATGATATTTGATTTAATTACATGCCTCAAGCGTGATACATATAAAAACAAAATTCTGGAGGACTTGTTACCAGTAATTCAAGAATTTGTCTTCTATTTTTGGATGAGGTATTTGGATCTCTGGCATGTGTTTGCTGCACTTGACATTTTAGTCTCGGGGGTATCATTTTGTAATTCTACCCTACAAATTCCTATTAGAAGGAAACTATAGAAGTTTTTGGAACAAAAGTCAAGAAATTTAAAATCATAACAGTTTAATTATTACTAAGATTTGGCATTGCATTTTGTGTGCATCTTCGAGTTTTATTTTTGGTTAGAACTGACGACATGTTTTGATTTTTTTATTCATTTTTTAAATTGAACAAGGAGAATAGAAAAAATAAAAGCAATTATTAAAGACTTAAACAAACAGTCGTATTCAAAAACTTTATATATGTTTCCTCATTTCCATCTTGTGGTTGGCACGCGCCATTGCCATATATCCTCTGACAAGTCTAAGCAGAAATATGAGATGTTGAATTGTGAGAAAATAATAGAAATGGTATTGCTTTATCCACATTTTTCTTCAATTCGAAGTCGTTTCTGGTAAAATGATACAATAAAGTTAATTAACTATCAGAAAGTCAATAAAAATAGATATTTTCTAAATTTAATATTCGGTGGAGTGCTATCCTCTAGGAAAAGAGAAATAAACCAAATTATATAGACTGTACAATTGAATTGTTTCTTGAATGTTAGACATATCAAATCATTTAAGATAAAAATGTCATTTTGCATTATGACTATGGGCACAGATTGCTTTGAATAGACAAATATGAGATATCTAGTGATAACTGATAAGCACACTACCAGTTTAACCTAGAAATACTAAAATAACCATTATTTTTCAATGAAAATTATGGAAATTGTTCAAGTGAGACAAATAATATTTATATCATTTCCTCTACATTTACATCTTTGAAAAAAAAGAATTAAAACAACATTGAAGGTCCCTATCGCTAGGTACAGAGTTAATCACGTGACAGTAATTTGATATTTGAGATACAAAGCATAGACAATTGTATTTGTCTGCTTGGTATTCAAAACAAAACAAAAGTGTTGCAGAAGCCTTCTTATTTCATTGCGACTTGAATCAATCGACGTTAACACGGCATCTCAAAATATCCTTTTTGTTCATTTCCATACTAATATGGAAGCAATTTGCAAATATCCGATCCACATTACCATAACAATATGATCAAACACTTTCATATACTATATTTTTCAATAACTGTTTTAGAGAAATTTTACTTTACTGGTAGAATTTGAGACAAGATAGCAAAAATTACCAATTTGAAATATGAAATTATAACTGTTATTTTAAGGACGTATTTCACTTAGGCCATGTGAACCGACAATACATTGTCACACAAAAGAGTTAATCCACAAAACACCTTTTAAAGTTAAAAGATTTAAAAAAAAATAACAATATATCACTTTTCTCAGTGCTTCCAGCCATTAGTTTTAGCAAATGATATTGGCGGAGATCAACTGGTTTTGGTCGTAAAAATGAATTTCAGAACAAAATCACTGTTGTTGGTGATGTCTAGATTTTCCGTCTATGTATTTTGAAATAGAGGTTTCAATATTTTTCCCGCTTAAAATTTAAAAGCATTTATAACGGATAGAATGTGAAATAAATTATAGCATATTGAACGGCACATAAAACTGATGTTTGGGATATATTCACTCAAAATAGCCCACACTCGAAAATGACCACACTTAAAAAGACCGAACCCACTCCTGATTTGGTTTTAAAACAGTTTGCCGCTTTTAATCTTCAACATCGCTGGAAATTACCAAATCAAGTTTAAAACAAAAATTCAACGATATCTAATTGGCAGAGGACAGAATAGCAATAATACACAAAAAATTTAACACGTTCTATTAACACGAACCCCATAAAACCCAGGCAAGCGTAGGTCTTCCTGAAGATGTGTCGTAATTCCCATAGTCTATTGAAAGGAAATTGATTACAACTAAAGATGACTCCGCTTGGTGTCGCTTCTGCACAATCAGGTCTTTTACTTTGTAGCGTGAGATATTTATGGAAAATCTCTCAGTTGAAGCATGTTTGAGAACTGTTTCTAGCGTGTGGATTTTCCATAACAAGTGACGTCACAAAACAGAACAAAAACCTTCTAAAGCAGAAGCGACATCAAACGGGAGTCACCAGCAGACGTTATCCATAGACGCCTTGGTAGTAGGATAATATTCCTTGCATTTGGAAAACAGATGAGATGGTTCTTGTGAAATTGTTGCATGCATTTGACATAAAAATAGAAAAATTGAATTATATTACAATTATTGTTTCGCCATTGTTTTAAGCTATATCATCTAAAACATATTTAGCAAATGCAAGCTTAGATGCGAAGTTCACCTTATAGATCTATTGTTTCTCTGTTTGGAATTTTGGAACTTAAAATAAGAAAATCATGTTTCTAGCTATATTTATATAGGTGATCGAACTTAAATTAAGAAACAATTTTATTTGGAATCGTTTACAATAAATTACATAAGATGTCTGTTACCGGCATATCCTTTCTAAAATTCTGCTGTCGGTTTTTGCTGTTAGACACAAAATACCCTTAAATAATTAATATGATTGCTATATCAGCTGAATAATGAAAACGGTAGCTCTACAAATATTAAATGCCTGAAATTGATAAAGCAACATTTTATCAATAAAATTTTAAGAAAGTTATTGAATTATACAATTAGTTTAATAACCAGATTTAAGATGAGCGATATTAACCTTTCCAGGACTCAATCATAAAAGATATAATTAATTGATTAAAGGAATTTTAAAGACAAGATTAAATACACATTGCGTTTCTTTTCAACTTGCATGAGTGAGTGCACTAGCAATTCCAGGCATCAATGTCAAAAATATCAACTGCAGTAGTTCAACTGTTCTCGTAGCCTACTTTTTAATCAATTATTAATATTTCAAGGCTGATTCGAAATGGGTGCTTTGGCAATAACAACAACAATATTAGAGGTACCGGTATATCCTGTGTTTAACCCATATAGAGTAAACATGCACCTATGAATTAAATAAGATTTGCTGCGACACACAAGTTATCATTGGATACTTGCAGCTGTGATTTCAAGTCATATACAAAGACAAGTTTTCAAAACATTGTTCTGTTTAATAGTAAGATAAAATGATTTCAAAGTAAAATATGAATTATAACTAACGGAGGCAATAAATATATTTTTCACCATAGAGAGATTCGCGAACAAGTTTATTTTTTTTTGAAATGATTTAAATTGAAATCAACAATAAGTGTTGCGTGACACGTTTATTTCATATGATGAAGGAAATCAATTGCAGAACCTATTAATGCCTTATATTAAACACTCATGGTAATTCCTTGATCACTTAATGAATATAATGTTGTCAATATTTGCAATATCGCTACTAATTCAATCATTGGTGAGATAGACCTTTCTCGTTATCCTTACATTTTCAGTATTCCTTTTGACTGTCTTACTGAATTAAATCCTTTCAATTAATAAACTATTCTCTCGGGTACAAAATCTTTAAATGGCCATCAAATACAGCTTAATAAGAAAATCCTTAGAACATTTTGTTTCTTGCATGTATATAAAGTGAAAGTTCTCACGTCTGAATGCCAATTCTATTTGAATCACGTTCATTAAATTTCTTTGATATATTGTATTGATTAGGATAAGATAAATTTTTATAAAATCCCTGATTTCAATCGGCTCTGTATGGTAGACATGTCTAAATGGTCAATATTAACTTGTAACTTGAACAATATTTTATTTCAAATGTTACAATATAAGAAGTTTTTTTTTTAAAAAAAAACTATTAAAACACGTAAAACATATTGTTTTGAAAATATTTTTCTGAAGCTATCTTTTGTTAATTTCAGAGCGATTTCACTTGGAAATAAAAGTTGCGTTTTTGAATGAAAGTACTCAAACCAAATGCAAATTGGACATATTTTATCATTGTATCAAAATAAAGTACTTGATGATTTTCATGCATGCCAGATGAAAATGTGCCTAATATTTTGACGTAGAATTAATCTGAAGTGAGCATGGTGAGTACATTGGGGTTCTTTTTCAGATTACATCAACAAGTGAAACTCCAAACACTCGTCAATTTTCCCATTTACCCTGTATATCAGGAAAAATCGAATATTCATGTACAAACTAAAAAAGACAAGGAAAATAACTTACCCCTTGGTGGAACAAAAATATTCAGAAAAAGGCAGGACTCTTGTTGTTTGCCTGTTGATTGCATTATCCTATAGAAATGAATTTGAGACCCCTTCGGTTTGTCACTCCATTGGTATAATTTATCATGCCATTTGATCTGTGGACAAGAAAGTGAATCGTTTGCCTCTTTCACAAATTTTGAATGCAGAATTACTTCCGAAGGTGGCATAAATCTAAGCGACCCGGATGCAAAAGGTACTCCGAAATATCCCTCAACAGTTCGGAGTGCTGTTTCCCTTGGGAATTCCACTAATACACCTCTTATCTTTCCTTTTGTAGTTGTAATAGGTCTTTGTGCTAATTGATGAATTAACACCGGTGCATAACATCCTTGTAGACATAATAACCACAGAAAAATAAGGAAAAACCAATAATTTGTCAATGTCGTTACATCCATTTTGTCCTTTGCTCGCAGTAGTTATTATCCCGCTATCATACTTTAGTGCTAAGATAAAGCCTTACAAATCCGATATCCCTTCAACTGTAGAAAGTTATTTATTGTAATAATGATAAATATTTTTCCTGACTTTATAAACCAATAAATGCCGCAAAGCAATCATACAATTACACTTTTTGTTGACATTAAACTGTAACGAGCCACCTTATGTTCAACTGAAGCGTGGATGGTAGCAGAGGAACTAATTGAAAGACGAAATTAAAATTTTCCAACTGAATCAAAATGGAAAATTCAACATAAAAACAATCACGAAAAACACCGTTTAGTGCAAAACAATTAGCGTCTTTGCGTGTGCACTGTGATAGTGAAATTTCCAAATATTATATGCCGTATAAATTAATATTATCTTCAATAATGTCTTAATTAAAGCCTTCGAACTGAATCAAATTAAGCGTTTTTACATCAAGGAAAACATTATCAAGTACAATGTTAAAAATGTGGCATATGGAATAAATATGATAATATTCTAGAAAAATAATATTTTTATATTTCGTCAAGGGCTATTGACGCAGAAATATCTCAAGTGCTATAAACCTGCATGAGTTTGACTGTTAAACTCATTTTATAAACATCGATGTATTGGATAATTAAATCTATATCTCATATCAAAAACACTGTATGATCCATCTATAAAGATTTGATAAACTGTATATCTATCCGGCGTCAACAGTATGGAATCTATATCACAAATCGGCGGGCTTCTACCCTTAGCCACTGAATTGCTACAATCACGATAGATTGGCAATAGTCGATCATTAAACAATAAAAATGATGTCCCTATTGGAATTATATCATCTTCGTTTTGACAAATAAAGATCGACTCGAAATATTTCCTTGATGCCAGTTTCAATTGATAAACAATTTGGTATTATATTGGAAAAGCAAGGTTTGTTTTACTATCCTCGGCTAATTTAGATTCTGACGGTTCAACATGAACTTCTTATTAACTATGTGTTTTCACGACGTGAAAAAAATCATCTTTGGCTTTGTGATGGATTAGCCAGGTTGTATTTTCAGAGGATGTCAGACATAATTTTGGTGAAAACAAATTACAACAACATTTATGAGTGTTTCAGCCAATGGGTCTTCTGAGCGTTTATTTATTTACGATCAGAAATTAACAAATCCTCACTGAAATAAATAGGAATACACAAAATTCTCATTACTGTCTCCGATCTTGCAAAAGTTATTTGTCTAATTAAAAACGTCTGTATAAAACTTGGTGCACCAATATTCAGATTCGTGCGCTATACCAATTCCCAAAATGACATTGCCCAAGTGCAACTACAAGCATATTGTTAGTCACAAAATCCCAGAGGTTTTGTTTGTTCTAATTGTTGACAAAGTTGTAAAGTATCTCTCGGTGAATAGTGCGAAAATGAAACAAAAATAATTCCCAAATGCAAACACGTTTCCAGTTATTAAATAAGCAAACAAAACCCCATAAAACAACATTGCTTCATACAGTTCAAACGAGCACTTTATATTTAATAAAACTTGGTGGGTAGTTCATCAAGAAAGAAAAATGTCTGAACAACAAACGCATTAGACGTAGATCCTTCCTCACTACGAAATAATCATAGCATCATACGTAAAACCCTGACAATACTAGAAACAACAAATCATACTTATATTAATAACCAAACGAACTGATTTAGCAGATATGTCAGACATAATTTGCACGAAAACAATTTAGGGTGGTTTTAAGGAGTTGTGTGTTGCTCTGTCACAGTCATTAACAACGTAACCATAACGTGTCCAGATTTATAATATTTTCTGACAGCATCCTCTATTGATCATGGTATTTAACTAAATTACCAGATCTTTAAACAGAAACATATTATTGTCCACTACCACGGAGCGCCAATCACGGCACATGCTAATTTAATAAGCTGGATACGAAACAACGGTTATAGCAACTCTGCTTAATATACCGAACTGCCCTTGGGATTGACATCTAGTTTGCGTTTTATTTTCCTGATCATAGATTGTAATTAATAATATTAAAAGGTTTTTGTTCTAATTGAAGTTTTTGTATTTGGGTGGCAAATCAAATTAATTAAAATCAATATGATTTTGTCGAAGGAAAGGTTGTTTGTTTTACGGTCTGTTGCTTACTTATTTTTTATTTGCTAAGTGTTTTCTGTCGAAGGTTGATCTAAATTGCATGGAATAATTAAAAAGTAAAACATGCAAATGACGTGTCAAAAGTCAATCATTTGCTTGATATTGCAGGCAACAAAATGGAGAAGTGTTTGTCGTCTCAACATCTGGTCTTTAACTTACAGCTAATGACATAAGTTAATATCAAAATTAAACCTCTTTTTCATCATATATACAATATATGCAAGTGCTATCGACTGGAGAAACGTAAGTATTGCTAGTCATAATAATAATGCAGATCCAAGACTTTAAAGTAAAGAAGCAATCTAATTCCTAGTCAAAAGACAACATTTTTACAATATTTTAAGCACTGGAAGTTTTTGACGTTGATAAATGCCATCAATAATTTCGGTTTCGTCTTACTTTTTAGTTTTACACAAATTTACTATAACTCCAAACTTATTATTATTCCAAATTTCAAGTGCATTTCGGTTATTGATGTGACGAAAACGTAACATAGAAAAGAACATTTCAAATGGCGGAACGGCAAATTTTGCTGTCATTAAAATTAAAAAATATACGAGAAGGAGATGTACAAAGTTTGATGGCTATAATATTTTAATTTTTGAATAGAGGATAAGGTTGAATTTGAAATTTCTGACTACAAACTCTGTTTATTACAGCTGCTTATTAAGTAGTTTGTCTCTTAAATCGGCTGCTTATTAAAAATAAGCCTTGTTAATCAGCAATAACTTAGATTTACATATATATCTGACTCGCAACTGTTTTGGATCGTTTGGGGTTTTCATCATGTTGAATCATTAATAAAAATAATTTATTGAATGATATAACTAGTAAAAAAACTGAACTGACTTTCATTGGGTAATGTAAGCTTTTAAATACTTTTGAGGAACTAATATGAGCACCGGTCAACTATCAACTGACCAAAGGGGCGGATGTAAAATGTGAGGTTATGTTACAATTCCAAAAACTGAAAGACACTTTTGAGGATCCACAATATCATTAAAAAAACTCTCCAAGTTACTGAAAATTATTATTAGCAATTAATATGTCTCGAGCTATATAAGAGGGAGTGTAAATCACATAATGATTCTAGAAAAATCTTAAGAACTAGAATGCATTCAAACGATTCCATCTCTTGTAACAGTATTAAACGTTTGATTGATTTCTCAATCTTTTTCAATTGTTTGCCCTTTGGTTAACTTAAAAACAAAATGAAGGCTTTAAAAATATATGTTTTCTAAAATGTGTCAAGAAATACCAAGGGGATATTCGAGGAAAATGGAAAATGTAAAAGTACTGACAAACTCCGGAGAACA
>JAULBM010000013.1:170644-181743 GCA_032357055.1 Geukensia granosissima
ATTTTTGTTGCTATTGGATAACAACTTCCTGTTTGACGAATATAGAATGAGTGGGGGTATACTTAGCACGACTCCGCATGCAACACCATGTTTCTCCAACATTATGCTTTACATGATATTTGTCCGAAATTGTTCTGGATATTTCCATTTTTACAAACATTCGAATGGAACTTTTGACAAAAACTTTTGATTTTATGAATAAAATCTATTGCCTCTTGAGGTCTTTACTTTGCAACCTTTTCAAGAGACTTAAATACACAAAGAAATGTATTGAGCATGAACAATTCCAATTAAATTGTCCTTTAACGACACTACTTCCAACTACCGAAATATCAAAAGTACAGGCTCTTAAATATTATTAAATAAACGATGGTTCATGCATACAATGTAGGGTTTCTGTCTGTGCCGATTAACTTGTGTCTTTGGGACACAAGTGGACACAGGTTTTGGGATTTTAAGATTGTCGTGTGAGGACAAAGGATAACTGATATTGTGACTAGACATTGCATCCTAGAATGCATGACATGTCGGCCCTAAGACCACTCGGCCCTTTGTTTACTCGGCCCTTACTGAGGACTACTCGGCCCAGAAAGATTGGACTGATCACACTGGAGTGCTTCTTGTCTTGACCTAACATGCTGGTTGCAAACCACACACGGATAAAACGAAGTAGCCATTGTGAATGCATGACAAAAACATCCCTCGTCTTTTATAATGTTAGATACCAAGCTGGAAAATTTACTCAAGCCATATTCTCTTACATTGCTGTTTATATTATTTACTTCTTCAATAAATTAACCGCCCGCTACTTTCTCTTATCTAAGTAATCGAGTTGTTGATTATTTTACAGCTTAGGTTAATATGTTTTTACAAGGCACACACTCTTAATAAATGCGGACACATTTCAATTAATCTGATAAATTAATTAATTTAATCACTTTCACACTTTCTTTTATCTGAGAAATTGCATTGATAATTGTTATTTAAAAGAAATATTAAAAATTTGTCCAGTGATTGAAATAACAAAAAAATGTTAAAATAATAAAAATTAATATTAAATGTTAAATAGTACAATTAACAGTAGGGGCCGACTTGTCCAAAATAAAAGGCCGACTGGTCTTAGGGCCGTCTTGATATGGGGCCGAGTGGTCTTAGGGCCGTCTTGATTTAGGGCCGATTTGTCCTGATACCTACATAAATTCAATTTTAATATTATAATTATGTACAAAGTCTAGAAAAAAGTCTTTTTGCCAAAATGCCTGTTCACGGTAGACAATAACAACAAACAATTGACACGAATATTTTTATTGTACAACCGCATCACACAATGGGTTTGACGTTTAGAATGCCCTGAAATAACTACAAAATTAAGAGTAATCTCCCCTGTTCGAAGTTTACAATGTGCATATTTCTCCCATGAGAGCAAAACTGTAAAAAAAATTGCACATGAAATGACATTCTAAACAAAAGAATCAAATTTTAATATTTATATGCTTTTTATGGAATAATCTGCATTTTTGAAATATTTATGACGATTAGAAATAGTTCCATATGCATGACGCTATTTTTAGATTGATTTTTAATTTCTTTTCCGGGTACTTGAGAACCACTACACCAATTTCAAGTATGTTATGTTTCCGATTATGTATCAAAACGTATCTAAATTTTTGATAATTTTTTTAATTTACAAAAAGGGAAATATAACAATTACACATGTGTTTTCATAGCGACTATTTAAACAAAAAACACAAAACTAACACACATTTTACGTGTACAGATGGAATGAACAGAGTTTTCAGCCGAAATGCATAACTAAGTCTGTCATTTAAATGTTTTGTTCAGTTGAACTTTTCGTAAGATAAATTATTTCCCACCATTCAACGAATTGTCGCATTAAAACTGCTTACATTGCAAAATGTTTTAATATTAAGTAATACACACCCGTAGAGTTTACTGAAATTCAAAATATGTATAAAATATTTAGTATAAAGACATTGTTATCTCATATTATGCTAATTATGTTAAATGCAATTTTGACAACAATTGATAAATTATATTTATTTTAATGACACGCAGATAAGGTTTTATCTTAATTTTTAGTATCAAAATGATTTTTTTGCTCGTTTTTGGATTATAAGATTTAGATTTATAATATACTCTCTGGCTCATTTGTATATCTTGCATAGCAAATTAGTGAAAAAAAAATCAAATTTCACTCAAAAAAATAGCAGAATATCAATACTCTTGCGTTCTTACCGAAAATAATAACAATTTTAACGAACGCAAGGTCATATAAGTATTGCATGTTCGCAGTTTAACATATTTGGAGATTTTTAGGGAGTATACAGTCCTTGCGAAACTTGAAAAGAGTATTACTCTACTGCATAGGAGTTCCTGCAGCCATCTAATCTTTACACGACATTCATTTTTTAATTACAAAAATCTATAACTATTAACATGTCATTAGGTCCTTTAAAGATGAGGATGACACATGCCCTGGATAGCTTTTACAGGTATTGTCCGGAGGTTCAACAAGTTTTGCATGAACTGAAGTAGCGCTTTGGGCTGTGGTTTGTGGTTCATAAATTACAATAACGGATAATGGAGACTTCTGTACTAAGTGCGGTTGAATCCCTCTAATTTGTCAATAAACAATTCAAAGTTCAGAGATGACGTCAGTTCCATTTTAGTTTCATTGTCGCTTATACTATACAAGGATTTTGTTTTATTTCTACATATCAACTCGAATGGCACGCCCTTGATAAAGTTTGTCGTTTACTGCCCAAGGTCGGTGGTTCTCTCCGGGTACTCCGACTTCCTCCAACAGTAAAACTGACTGACTGAAATATTTATAAAAGTGGCGTTAAACCCAGTCAAACAAACAACAATCATTTTTACCTGCAACCCTAAATTCCAGCTTTATTTATTATCTTTCTATTACTTTGTCCCTTAGTGGAATGTGGCGATTTTTTGGAAAATGGGATAAACTCAGGTATTTAAGACCACGCCAGTATTTTTTAAATTTTATGTATTTTTCGACGTATAAACGGTAATTGGTATAAATGTCTCACCAAGTCTTAGTCTCTTGTCTTTTAACATGTTCAATACCCGACATCTGTGGATCTTAAACCACATAGTCTAGTCAGCGTTTCAGCTAGCCCCAAATGGACGGGCGAAGCACCCCTCAGCCCTTTTGCTTCTTCCTTTGTCATTTAGGTGCAGCCCTCTATATCTCCGCTTTGTATTTCTGAGATGGAAGTGCATTTAAAACAGCTTACAGGAAACAACAGTGGTTGTATCCTTGCTAAAACCATGGAAGTATAGCACAAGGAAGGTACCAAAAATACTAAAACTTCGTTATTCAAAGTTTATTGACTTAGCCACGTGTTAATATGATTGACACTTGGCGATCATACGACTTTTATCTGGAGCACATAGGAAGGAAACAGCAATCAGCTGTAGTTTTGACCCATTTAAATTTTGATAATTTAACAAATTATTGAAAAGGTCATTAACTACATAATACATATATATCACAGATAACCGATAGTTATCAAACTTTCGTTGATTTCTACTTTGTCCCTACTGATTAGAATCGTATCCCCATATTACCTCAGTTTGCTTACGGAATAAGCAGAGATGGTCACGGTAAGATGTTTCTATTAATGTTAACGATACGATAACTTTTGTTCTAGTGAGCCAATTCTTTTACTATTTTGGGACATTGATTATTGATACTAGATGAAGGTTGGTTTTATTCATTTGATTCATATCAATGAGGGGCTATGTGGATTTTTTCTATCTCTTGCCGTTTTCAAGATATATGGGGTCAAAGTGTGCGAAAAGTCAATTTCGCCTCATATGAAACAATTTAATTTTTCATCACATGTTGTTTCTCATATTTGGCTGCACGAAATTAATTCTACGTTTAACGTCCACCTTCAGATCCAACACCTAGGAGGGAGGGAGACAAATTAAAAACAAACAAAATTTTAAAACAGATTTTCGTTTGTGGTCTTTCTCCTACATTTTCCAAGTAAATGTGTGTTTTTGCTTATCCAACAATACACAAACTGAATATTTAAGACATTTATTCTTACAACAAGGATAGTATACATGTATATTTCATTAATTGATATTACTGAAAGGCATTATAGATAAGAATTAAATCCTGACTGTTCAATTACTATAACTTCCTTGATGAGAAAACGAAACACTGTTTTTTTTTAATTTTTAGATCATAGTGTTTTCGAAAACCAACGAGGGCTGTTGACGTTAAACATAGAATATATTAACTGCAGCCTTATTCTTTTTGAAGAATGCAACAAAGGTTACTCCAAGCATTTTATGTAGCATAATCGATATTTATGTGTTACTGGTCAAGGGGTAAAAAAACTGACGAGAGATGAAAATTTTTATTTTAAAGGTTTTTCATATGATTTCTCTCAATGGGAGATTTTGGTAGACTTTCAACAGATTTTCTCTATCTCGTATCGTTTTCGAAATAAACGGATCAAAGTGGGCAAAGAATTCAATTTAGCATGTCAGATGTGAAACAACTTTTTTATCCGATTTTGATGAGAGTGATTTCATATAAAAAATGCAACAATTTAACTCAAGTTTTGAGATAAGTTGGGTAAAAATTATCCCTGACCAAAGCATAAAACGGTATGTAGCACTGTAGTGTGCCAAACGCATAACTGTATCCAGTAAAAATACTATGTCTACACTGACCTAAATGTTTAGATGTGCAACTTTCTCATGTCGCCCTGCTGCGGTCGTATCACGCTGCGCCTGCAAAGCACCTCAGTTCTTTCGTATTTGGGTGGACTTTCATATTCACATTAAGCGGGAATGATTGATTGATTGAATGTTGATTAATGACCAGTGGCAAATATTTCATGCATATGCAGGACGAGAGCATATAAATGAATGATGATAATGAATGAAGCCTGCTTTGTACTAGACCGACACGCTGAGTCGGAGTTTTAACGTGCTAGCTCACGAAAGCAACATTCCGCAGGAAGACATGCCATTTTACCCAGACACATAATTCTGACTCTGGTCCGACCAGTCTTTGCTCTTACTCCTATCTGCTGCGTGCTTAGCGGAGAAGCAGCAAATACCAATTTTATTGTCTTTGGTTTGTCCCGGCCGAGGATCGATCCCACGACCTTCCGCACTCGAGGCGAGCAAGCTAACCATTACACCACCGAGGCGGTCTAAGCGGGAATGAATGGGTCGGTAAAATAAATATTAAGAAAAGAACGGAAAAAATAAGTAATTGTCGTATATCATTAAAGACATAAAGCATCTAGAATTTCATTTTGTTTAATGAAAATGCTGACGTTTAGAGGTTTAGGGAATCCCCCAAACTTTGATTATTGAGGTGATATTAGTAAGATGCCACAATTAACGTGAGACATTTTAACACAGTTATACTTTTAATACTTGTTTATATTTTAAGGATCTAGATGATTGTGATCGCGGCCAAGGGTGATTTGAACATGGTCGAAGAGGAAGGGAATTGGAAGTGGGCCGTGGTAGTGGCTTCCTTCTTCGTCCAGTTCATCATCTGTGGAATATCATACAGCATTGGGATATTCCACGTGGTGTTCCAGGAAATATTTGAGCATGATCATTTTGATACATCTTGGGTTGGTTCCATACTATTGTATGTTACAGCACTAACAAGTAAGTTTGTTTCATGTTATCGTACATTTTAAAATTATTGCACGTGAAAAATACATGTATAAATAACACTGCAAAATTTGTCTCGCATTGGCCTTGCGCGTGAAAACGAAGACGCACTTTACAAAGAGACTCACAGTGATGCCTTTCATTAATGTTTTATTTGACAATGCAGTTTCAAGTTTGCAAGGCTTGGATGTTTGAAATTGGGCCATAACGGCCATAGTGTTGATTGATAAAAAAGTAATGAGGACTCCTTATATATGGTACCTGTAATGTTAAAGTACATTTGAAGCTGAAGATAAGTCATATTAACGTGACCAATATGACAATATGGAAATCAGAAACAAGAATTGTCTGAAGCAAGGCGAGCCAAAAACCTACAGAAAACCAAATAGCATGAGGACAGAACATTTGAGGTCACAATACACCTGATTGGTGGATGATATATCCTTAAGATTCACATCTATTCTTATGCAACACACGCCGCAAATAATGGCCATAGCATGAATATGGATGTCTAAATATGGCGAACACAATTTCATCCATTTTACAAACTTAGACTTTTTTGTTTCAAAAAGAAGAAATAGTTTTGACAAATGGCAAAGGGTTCGAACTCACCAAGATTAGGATAGAGACGGTTTTTAGTTTGCTGAAAGTAAAACTTACAATTTGCACGAGTAAAAGTGCCATATCATATTGGTTATTGTTTAAACACTATATCTGCGATGGGGAACTAACATAAGGAAATTTATGTTATGAGTGCGGACGGAAATATCCCTCTTATAATATACAAAAGATTTTAAGTAAAAAGTGTTTTGTGAATACACGATAGTTTTAATGTGCTATTTTGATTAAATACACAACAGAGTTTCTCACAGGGCATACAGGGGTTAAAGACCGCATATTCTTTCCAAATCTAAATTGACAACTGTCCAATATCTATTTGGCTAAATATATCGAGATTTTTAACAAGGTAACTTAAAGTCAAGTAAGTTTTTTTGTATAATATTGGTGTGGAAACGAATCTGAGCATAAAAAATAAAATACATAAATTAAAAACAATTTCAAATTTCTATCGGTGTTCAATGTCTTAGATTCTTACATCCTCTTTTATATATTTATATGTATTTATAAAAGATAACATGAATCTTTGCGCATACAACCTAAACATTACCAAAATCTGAAGCGAATAATCTTGGATATTGCAACCTTATCCTTGATGAATGCTTGCACACTCGTGATCATCAAAGACCACCTGTGTACAAGGCAACAATATTTTTTCTAGTACTTTTTAGTAATAATCGAGTACCAATGATACGTAAAATCCAAGTCACATCTACCTGCTGGGTGCTTGATTCTTCACCAAGGTCTACCTGTATATATACAAGGTTACATGATCCGATGTCCTTGAGTACTTGAGATATATTTCAGATGTAAACCAGGTGAATGAATGCAAGGGCATGTGCATGCACACTGGAACGCTTTGGTTGTCTCCTTCCAACTGAAAATCCTGAAATTTTCTCGCATTATAGCAGATTAACTACATGTGCTTATTTATAGCTTTGCAAACAAAAACCTAACAACAGAACACAAAACACGAAAATTACATAACGACCCTTTTAAAAAGCTCCGGGCCCCCCGCTGCTCCTGCTCTACTTGTGGTACCTGTCGTGTTACTCATATTTAAAGAATATGTAGTGTTTCTATATATAATGACAAAATAGGTTAGGAATAGTGCTATTGTTTCTTTTAAATTTTGTTGGTAATATGATTTGTTACGTTTTGAAGTTAACTGTACGGAAGACGATCTTCATGTTTACGTTTTAGCGATGTTTTTCATAGGATTATATTTATTAGTATAGTCAATTTAACTTTTTGCAGTAACAAACGACTTCACTACTCAGTAGGGGAATAAATCTTTAATTTACATATAAATACAAAATTTACACTTCCTAGAAGATGCCGGGTAAAAAAGAAGGATAAGAAATTAACAATATCTTCTAAGTTTCAGTAAATCTCAATTTTCCTGGTTCAGAGTTTCCTTTCAGACAAATATAACACTGTTGATACTTAAAGGTTTTTTCCATATGCGAATGTTAAGTAGACAAAGAAGTTGAAAATATTTTTTAATTTAGACATGAAATTTGCTTATTGGCAAATAAGATTCTATAATTTCAAGTAAGTAATACTTGTACTGAGCTACTTTTGAAATCTGCAGAATAAAAGTTGACCAAGTTTAAATAAACATTTTTGAATTTTTGCATGCTCTTGATTCATTTCAAGGAATAACCTCTCATCAGTAGTATAAGAACCAACATATAGGAAGTCTGAGATCATAACATAGTAAAAGAAGTACTAAAACCCAAACAAATAGAAATAGATATCCAAAGCCGACGGTTGTGACTTAGTATAGTGCATTAAAATTTAAACAAATGCTTTAATTTTGTGTGAAATATTGATTAGAGAAATTTCATTTCACGCAAATCTAACAACTGGGCTGGTGAATTCCCTCCGAGACCCCTGGTCCACCAGAAGTGGTTTCAAAATACAGATTTATATGTCTCTTATTTCAGGTATTGTTTTAAGATGTTTTATGTCTCAGTTTGGTTACCGGATCAGTGTAATGCTTGGAGGCATTATTTCCAGTATAGGTTTAGGTCTAGGGATGTTTGTTACAGACCTGTATCAAGTCTATTTAACATTTGGAGTTTTAACCGGTAAGTAGTCATTTATAAACGTACAGAAGGAACTTTTGATTCCGTTGCAGCTCCCACAAACAAAAACATTCTTGATACCACAGTGATATTTTTAGCATATCATAAGATTGTTTAATGTTTAGAATTTAGCAAACTCAGAAATATGTTTTGGACAAATGAATGATAAGGGACCGGTCATTATTTATCTCCAGGGTTGGGCTGGCAAAAACGTAAGGGTGGTCAAAGAAAAATAGCAGTACTTGAAGGGAGATATGACTTTTTTTACTATTATTGATGAGGGGGGGTCATGATTTTTTGTATAGAATTTACTTGTGCAATATCTAGAATTTTATACATATTAAATGTCTTGTGTAATAAAGCTTTTTATGCAAAATGCAAAGGGGGGATTGACTTTTTGGTATATGAAAAACGGGGGTTGAGAAATTTTCTGTTTGGAAAAGGGGGGGAATTTTTTTTTACCGGATCATTTTTCAATTTGCCGGCCCTCCCCTGGAGATAAATAATGACTGGTCCCTAACATGCCATGCTGGAATACTGCTCCTTGTGCTTAGCTCTAAATTTTTAAAATAATCAATCACTTAAGTATTAAGTCTCCATTGTTTCGCTACATTTTATTCAATCCAGGGACGTCTATATTTGTCACTGTTCAATTTAACAGCTTAATAATACAAGGGTGTAGACATGGAGCAACCACTTTATGATGGCGAACATTTGATAACCAACTTGTTTTGAAAATACTGCAACCAAGGATTCTCAAAAAACACATGTATATGAGGTAGGACCGTGTTGAGAACTAGAATATCATGACTGTAATTAACGCGTAGAGGAAGTGTCTATGACTCTACAAGCATTGATTTCGCTTATACATGTTTATAAATAAATCATCAAAGTTCAATATGGCAAAACGTACTTGGCAGAATGAAAATAAATTATGATGGTGGATTTATATTTGTGGTTATGATATTTTTAAGGATATGTCCTAAAATTTGCACTCTATTATTTCTCTGTAAAGTAGAGATAGATATTTTTCAGGTATTGGTTTTGGACTGGCATGTACACCATCCATCATGGCCGTGGAGCAATATTTTAATCATAAACGATTCCAAGCTCTTTCTGTCGTTATGGGAGGAATAGGAGCTGGTATAATAACATTCCCTATAGTGATAAAATACCTCCTGGAATATGCCGCCTGGAGGGGAACATTGCTTATTTTGTCTGGTGTAGCTCTTAATCTCTGTGTATGTGGAAGTGTTATGTTCCCAGCAGCCAAGGGGAGGCAAGTCCGTCTGATGCCTCTCCTATCTTGTCTACCTCTAAGAAACGTAGTCTTTCATGGAATGTGTATAGCTAATTTATTCTGGAGTTTTGGATCTACAATCATATACATTTATTTACCATCCTATGCCATGGATTTCGGAACAGACTTTGGCACAGCCTCTTTCCTGATATCCTGTATAGGCATGTCAGCATTTATGGCCCGGATGATATTTGCCTTCATGGGTCATAATAGTACATTAGACGATATGACGTCATTGTTGTGCTCAGTGGGGTTAGGGGTTGTAGTGACTGGAATATGTCCTCTTCTGATTGATGATTATGCCGGACAAATAGGATACTCCATTCTGTATGGATTTTACAGTGGATATTGGACCACGTTTTTACAACAAGCTTCTAGGGAATTAGTGGGACCAGAATATATAGCAATGGGCAATGGTTATTTGTCTTTCATGATTGCCCTGGGATCATTAATCGGAGGACCAGCAGCTGGTAAGTTTTCATTAAAAGTTTTAAATCTATTTACAAAAAATAATTATTGTCATAATTACAGTATCCTGGTGTTATTGACCAAATAATAAAAAGGATTAAAATACTTACCTGTACCAACGAACCGCCAGAAAGATCAATGTGTACCAAAATATATCTATTGTATTGGCATTTTCACCCTTATATAGGGCACCTTGGGATGAAATAAAACAACAAGAGTGCCTGAGGAGTTAAATTGCCAGCATGCAACCTCATTGTCTGCAAAGCAACAGGTCTAGAATTATTAATATCAACAACAAATACTTTATTGTCTTATTGAGTTCCAATGTTGAACTGAATTTTGTACAGTTTCATATATACATGTCTAATAACAAAGCACACTATAAATTTGTGATAAAGCCCTTCCAGCACAGACATACGTGATCAAACTTTCGATGGAAACGTGTGTGCAGTTCTTTAGATTTATCACCAATCAGTCTAAGTTTATCTTTGTCATGTTTTAACCAGGTTTTATTTTGTTGATATACGTTTCATAAACTGAGTCTCTCACTTTTTACTAATTTAGGAAAAATCCCATGAAGGAATTTGTAAAAATTATATTATATGCAATATAAAAAGGATTGTGTTATAAACTTTTGTAAAGTATACATTTCTATACATGTTCTTAGTTATTTTCAAGACATCTGGATAACTGGAAAATTTTTTCGTTTTCCATTATAACTTTTTTTAGCTCACCTGGCCAAAGGCCATGTGAGCTTTTGTCATCACTTGGCGTCCATTGTCAGTCCGTCCGTTAGCTTTTCACATTTTAATCTTTTCCTCTGAAACCACTGGGCCTAATGGAACTAAACTTGGTAGGAAGCATCTATATAAGGTCCTTTATAAAGTTTCCTCATTTCGTCCTGATCCGTCAACAAACATGGC
>JAULBM010000013.1:220546-230546 GCA_032357055.1 Geukensia granosissima
GAAGGGAAATCTTTTGGAAAGTTGGCGGAAGAAGAAAAAAAATAATAATAATCGGACGAAATACAGTAAGGTCTTCCGGAAGGATCGGGAAAGACCTTAAAAACAAAATATATAAGCAAACACTTCACATCTAGTGTTATACAATAACCTTTAAAACTTTACCTTAAAACTAAATGTTTTTTTCTGCAAAAAAAGAGTTTTTTCCTGAATTTTCTACATTTATAAACCATCTGGCAATATTTATATCATACTTTAATAGGTCATTTTCGGTATTATTACGGAAGAGTTTAACATGTATAAAATAGAAAATTCCCACTAATTTCAATATTTAATTCTTATGACCACCAGCGTTTCTCATACTGTTCAACTACTATAATCTTTGGGATAAAGTAATAAAATGTTCTTGTTATGGAATTGTTTTAAAAGTAATCTAAATTGAATATAATGGACTTTGACAACTTGTAGAATCACTATAAAAGAGATTATTGTTCAGCCCTTCCAATACCCAACCAATATGTACACCTTTTAATTGGTCTGCTAGATGTTCACAAAGTGCCATACAACAATCATAACAATGAACTAGTATTGTTCACTCAAAACATGTATGGCATAAATGGTCCATCTTTGTTTGAGAGGTTATGTCCACATATTGTGATACTTTAGAAAGCTTATTTACATGCATAATCTTTGTTAAGTTACTTTTCAAGATTGAGAGAAATTTCTCACAATTTAATTTTAAGATTTTTTTAAGAAGATTGTTACAAGGACAGAATGAAGTACATAACTGGCCAAGTTTCATAGACTTTTAAACTACTGTTATTAGGAAATCAGTGTAAAGAACATTGATGAAATAAAATTAGTCAAACAATTTAACCAAACCAGAAAAAAGCAATATATCAGATAAATTAAATAAGCATTACATTGATGCCCCAGTACAGGAATATTATGGGTCAATAATGCCCTATTTTTCAAATATTGTCATTTTTAAGCCAATTTCTCATGCCCAAAGAATTTCTGCATCAGAAACAAGACACTCTGTGACCATAATTCACGAAAGATACTTTGGCCGCCCCAAGGGTAAACTTTACCTTTAAAAGAGCAGAGACTAATTTTCTTTCTTTATGCATATTTTTCAATGTAAAGTTTCATTGAATGGTTTAGGAGATGTGCTAACAGGGTATGTGAATGGATGAATGGACAGAAAAAGTGATTCTGAAATGTCCCCCAAAACTTTGTTAGCAGAGGTATAAAAATATATCCATTTCTATGTTTAATAGTATTTTAATGTCCTAATTGTAACTGCTTTCTTTGGTTTGATTACTGGTAATATATGCCTTCTTGTATATGCATTATTAAAAATAATACTACACACCAATGAAAACAAAGATCTGACTCAGCCAATGCAAATGTTTTATCCAATAAATAAAAGTACAAGGACAATAATGAACTCTAATGAACATTTATTGGCACTTTCACTCCCCCAAAAGTACTGTTTATGAACACTAAACTTAAAATAAAGAATTCAACCATCACATAAAGTTATCTTTAGTGTTGATTTGAATCACCGATCTTTTCTCAAGTTATATTGAAAATAAATCAATTTGAATTTTGTAATTTTTCTGACAACATAACAAGTTATGATAATGATAATCAATACAAAAATTATTTAAACATAACAAAATTACCAATTTAATATAAAAACAACATATTTGTAACTAAAAGCAAATCCATAGATAAATGACAGGGAGATGAGTATTGAAGTGAACATGTTTTGTGACAAAGATGCAAAAATGCATTTTTGTATTTACAAAAAGTTAAACACATTTCTATTAAAAATCATCTCTGTATGAGTGACTTACATACTTAAGAAAAATAAAATCAATTTTTTTCTTTGATGCAAAATAATAATTTGCAAACATGCAATTATATTCGCAACACTTCACAATTAAACTGAAACATACATTTGTGCAAAAATATCTCCATATTTTGGTTCAATTAAAATATTAATTAAAAAATAAAATATCTTACATATGTGAAAATTTTTTTTTATGTACAACATTTTAAATGTCATTTAAACTTCACCAAATATATTGTTGAAATAATCAAGTTATAAACATTTTTGGCTAGTTGTTAACTAGAACATTGCTGTTCTGTTTTCAATTTACCTGTGACTCCAGAATCCTTGTATCCCTCACTTGAAAATGATCCCATATTTTTCCTTAAAAGCAATGTGGTTAGACAGGAAGGAATGCTGGACAAAATTTTGATAAAAGTTAATTTCCCTGGCAGTTTCACAAAAAAATTTCAAAGAGAATTTTCATTATGGTCCTTTTTTACAACACATTTGGCTGTGTTGGCTAACTTGGATGCCAAAAAAAAAAATTCAGGAAGAGGACAGCCAAAGGAAACAGTTTTGAAAGGTGACCATTCCATCTGTATGGTTGAAATCTCCTCAATAGTTTGAAAGGTGACCGTTCCATCTGTACGGTTGAAATCTCCTCAATAGTTTGAAAGGTGACCGTTCCATCTGTATGGTTGAAATCTGCTCAATAGTTTCGGACAAGATTTGTTGGTCATACCATCTCTTTTTTTCTATTTTAATAACGGGGTCATCTTGGTTGCAAATGGTTCAGTATTTTCTGGCAAGAAGATCTTAAAATGAATTTCCCAAAGTGTTCTATGATAAACTAAGTTTGTCTCGTTCCTGGTTGGTGGTGGTACCAGTAATCGTTTTCACAAATATTTTTAAGTCAAAGAATGATCATAAGTGTAGAAACTTTGAAGGAAAACTTATTGTGACGTCATGATTAACAATAGAAATTTCACTTACGATATTTCATTAAACTGACAACAGATTAAACTTCTGAAAGGATTATATAAAGACCATTCCACCGAAGCTTGGTTGCAATTGGCTCAGTAGTTTCAGAAAAAAAAAATTGAGTGAATTTCCCATAGAATCCTATGTTTAACTAACTGTGACTATAGCACTATAGCAACCATTTTTTGGCGGATGGGAAATTAGGACAAATTTTAGTAGAAGACAACCTAAGGATCAAGTCTGGTCCAAGTCAGTCAAGTAGTCATTTCAGAGAAGACGATTTTTTGTAAATATGGCAGCTAGACAACAGACTGATTATAGAAGACTGATGTAGAATGATAACAATTGTTTACACGACCCCTTTTGAGTCAGTGGACTGATTCAGAAATTCAACTTCCTCGTAAAAGGCATTGTGCAATCTCAGAGTCCTCATAAATGACGTCTTGACCAATGACAATCAATCAGAACAATGACGCTCCCAGAATTCCATTGCATTTCTGTAACAGTCAGTTGAGCTATTAATTTATACAAAACTAAAGGCTCTAACAAGCCTGTAAATGCTCACCTGGTAAAAACTGCTAATATATAAGATCAGTATTTTTAAAACATTTGAAATCTGATAGTTTAATGTTTAACTGATCTATGGAAAGCAAAGAAAATTTATATTGGTATAATCAAGATATTTTACAAAATATTAGTTTGAACTGACTCCACGAGACAAGTTCAGGTAAATGATTCATATCTTGAACAGCTAGGTTTGATGTTGAATGAAATCTGGCTTGCAATTTTGGCCAACATTTAGAAAAACCACCAGTAAAGTTTCATTGAATTTGACCTCAGGGTTTCAAATGTAACATTTCTTTGGGATCCAATGTTTAAATAAGTATAGCAATGGTAGCCATATTGATAAAAAAACTCCAGTTCAACCACTGAGAGACATGTTGGATGGCATTCTTAAAAACTGAACACAATTTTTAAAAAGGGGCAATCCAAGGATCATTCCACAAATCATGGTGGCCATACTGGATAAGGCCCAGGAAAATACATAAAATTGATAAAAGGAACCACACAAGGAGCATGCAGTCTCAGTCTGGTTTTAATTTGCCAAGGGGCTTTACAGAAATTGATTAAAAGTGAAAAGTTTATGACACTTATGACGATTACAAAGTAATGGTAAAAGCTCACATAGCCCCATGGGCAAGGTGGGCTAAAATTGAGTATTATGTTTCCTATATCAAGTGTTCACATTAATGAATATTATATTTTGTCTTGGAACCTGTGCTTTTTGGCCTTGGTTCTTTTGTTACTGGCTTGGCAGTTCTTTTATAGAATTCATGGATAGCTATCAGTCGAGTCTGGACATCTCCCAACAGAGGTCGCTTCAATGGTTCTCCATCCCAGCATTCTTGCATCAATTCCCAACAATCAGCATCAAAAACGGCCAATCTTTCAGGTCTCAAACCTAAAACAATTATTACTTAACAAATGTAATTTCAAAATATGATATATGCATTGAAATTTCATATTATGTCGATAGACTAAACAGGAATTAATGATTTATAAGACTTGATCCATCAATATATTTATTGAAATAAATGTTTAAATAAATAAGTAAAGAAAGAAGAGAGACAATACTGCATAGTTGTAGGTTCTGTCAGTTTTACAAGAATATTCTGCCATTTCAAGTTTCATTGATAAACTACTGGTAACCAAAATGTACAAATGATGAAGAATAAAAGTTTCCACATTAGTCAAAATTGAATTTTTTTATGGACTTTGATCCCTTTTATCTGGAAAACGGTAAGATATACAGAAAATTTTTGACATACTGTAAAAATCTCTCACTGCAACAAATCTAGTAAACAACATCAAAATTTCAATATGGAAAATTGACTTTTCCCCAATTTTTTACCCCATTTACCTTGCAACAGTTAAGAGGTAGAAAAAAATTTTGACACACATCACTGCAAGTTCTCTTTGACAAGAAAAAATATTCATTATCAGATTAAAATTAAAAATTTCTCATCTCCTGCAAAATTGCCTTTACTACCCTTTGACCCCTTTTTAATAAAAATCTGTAAAAAATACAAAAATGCTTTGAGTTCCATTTTCATATGGAAATACTTGACAAAAGAAACACCATTAACAATAGGGTGTCAACAGTTATCAATGCAGATTCTGACAACAATGCCATACCATATTAGAAGCTCAAATTTTTGCAGTCGTATAATTAACATTTAATTTTTGCAGGAGTATTAGTAACATTTGGCTGCATGTCTGATTCTAATATAGAACTGAACTTCAACAGTTATATAAATATCAAAATTTTAAAGAAATATAACCTTCATTAGAATTATGACTGAATAATTATCCTTGTATATTACTGAATTCTACACAATTGGACATGTTTTTAATGACAGGGTAATGAAGGAAATCTTGGGTTCCTGATTGGTTGCTTTGGGGTTTTGAACTAGCAGACAGCAACTGCGAGTACATTTTCAAGGTTGGTACTTTTATCATGTTTTAGTTTTCATTGTATTTGATGTGGGCTTTCAGTATAGATCTCAAATTTTAAATTCATTTTAACCAATTTTTATAGCGTGTTTTCATTGCTGTTTTGTGACACCACTGTCTCAGGTAAGGGGGAGGGTTGAGCACTCACAAACTGGTTTAACCCTGCCACATACTTAATGTGCCTATCCTAAGCTAGGAACCTGTAGCCCAGTGGTTGTCATTGTTTAATTAGTCAATTATTGTTATTTGTTCACTATTTTTTCAATAGATAGGGTCTACTGAAGTGTTTTACAAATTGTTTCATATTTTGTATTTTCATAGATGTGAATCTTACACATACCTTTCTTCACACCTTGCCACAGGTGGTCCTTGTTATCACAACGTTCAAAGGCAGAGGGCAGTTTAACATGACCTGCACAAATATACCAAAACAATATACCAAATGCATATACATCAACACTATTGTCATAGCGACCAGTAAACAACTCCGGTGCCATGTGGATAGGTGTGCCCACAATACTACCACTCATCATGGCCTCTGGCTTACAGAATCCCAAGTCTGTGATCTTTGCTCGATTTTGTTTGTCCAACTGAAAAATAATTATTGAAATTAGCTTTCATCTGTTTGCTTACATGATGTTTATTTATACGCTGTAATACATTATAAGCTATGTTAATTGCAATGAGTAAAATGGCTGGCAAACAAAAGCTGCATATTGTTTAACATTTGTCCATTTTATTGAATGAGTCAAAATATGTAATAATATGTATATAATAATTTATTGCCATTAACATATGTCAGTTGTTTATAAAAACTGAAAATTTGCATGAGCAAGCAGAATATAAGGGGGCAAAAATTATCAACACTATATAGTGATTAAAAAGCCTTAATTTTTGTTCATTAAAAATTTAAATAAACTTGCAGTATGGTCAAATAGAATTTAAAGACAAATTTTCTTTACAAAAATACCGAAGCTTAAAAAAAATCTTATATTTTATTCCTAGAACAGAAAAAGTGTCATCGTGTACAAGGGATAAGCATATGGGAATAAGTGTGCAATCTTTGAATAATGTAATAACAAAAATATTTCTTATTTATTAGAGTAATCTGTTTTAAAATACTGGTTTATCATAATTCAAAGAAACTTAATGAAACTGGCAGCAAATATTTGCTTTATTTCTAATAACCTGAATTTAAGAAGAATATTACTTTCACAAACATTGCATTCAAATTAGTGTTTTATAATTATTCTTTGAATTTTTCATCATAACATAACATATATCAATTAGAACTTAGCACACATATCCATAAGCATTAAAGTACTATTATTAAGTGTTGTTTCATGCAAGAGGACAAACGCTGGGAAGGAAAGATTCAGTTTTTTACAGTTCAAATAGTCTACTGTAAATTCAGAAATTATTGCGTGCATTTATTATTGCGAAAGTTGTGATGTTGGTGATAATGCGAGTTTTAATAATGCGATTTATTTAATCC
The DNA here is from genome assembly GCA_032357055.1 of Geukensia granosissima. Classification (NCBI taxonomy): domain Eukaryota; kingdom Metazoa; phylum Mollusca; class Bivalvia; order Mytilida; family Mytilidae; genus Geukensia; species Geukensia granosissima. Next base: position 227,374 of record JAULBM010000013.1, read on the forward strand.
TGTAACAGAAAACAACCAGCAAAATACCAAGTGTGAGTTCTAATTATTGCGATTTGTATCCTGTCGCATTATTCGCAATAATAAAAACATCGCAATAATTTCTGAATTTACAGTATTTCTTATTTCAGTTTTGTTTAAAAAAATCTTTGTTTTAGTTCCTAGTGCTTTTCTCAAATGGAAAAAAGCTGAAGGAGCAAGTCCCATAATTCTCTCTGAATTATATACCTTATTCACATTCAAGAAATTGTCTCAAATCCAACCAGGTTAAACATTTGACTCTTTTCATATTTGCAAGTACCCTGGTAAAAGCATTCAGTTTTATTTATCATATTCCACCTGACGTCATTATCCAAAGTTGTTCAAGTGGAAGAAAATGTTCACTGATGGTTTAATTTCTTTCACAATATTGTAAACGTGATACAAAGTAAACATGGGAATATGAACAGAAACTAGGGATACTGGAATAAATCTTTTTTAAGGAAAATATGAAAAGCCCAATTTTCTCCTGTCTCTAGCTATTCTGGAATAAAATATTTATTTCCCTTGCACAAGTGCAATATGAAAAGTTGTTAACCCTTCAAAAATCTGTCAAAAGATCTCTAAACATGAAACTTTGCATATAGTTTAAAAAAAAATATATTTAGATTTTCCTAGTTAGGTCCAAGATACGATAATTTTAGACATATTTAATGTTTTCCTTATCTCTATTGATACAAATAAGGGAAGATAATGGTTAAAATTCAAGTGAGATCATACTCCATTTCCATAAGAAACTTAGGTAATGGTAGAATCTAAGAGTTCCTCACAAGGCCCTCAACAATAGTGGAATCCCACACCTTGTGACGAGCTCTAGATGGCCCTCAACAAATAAAATGTGTATGCGTTTAATTCAGCAAATCTTGCCTCATTGTTTTATATGTAATGGTATGGAAATTTCATTCACTTGAGTAGATTTTTTTTAAACACTCTCAATTAAAGGACAGATTCACTGTAGTTATAGTAATCACACAAGCTGAAATTCTGAATGGTCTTTCTCAAATTTAAAAGTCATGGAGTGAACAGGAAATAAGAAATGACATTTATATTTATAAGCTTATTGAAAATTTCTTGTGCCTATCATTGTCATAAAATGTGTATATATGGTTCCTCTTAATAAAATGATCAAACATGTACGTATCTCAAAACTGATGTTTGTTCTCAATAATATTTTTATTAATACAACATTAACTTGAGACTATAATGTAGCAGTTATGATGCAATTTTAGTGTCCAACTCCATGAAAGAAGCTCATAATCTAAGCACAACTATAAATGCTTGATATCTTTGAATTTAATTTCTGTCAGTTTTATACAAATTATTTACTCTCTAAATAATTTTGCTCATAAATGTACCATTTTTCACCCCAAATCACATAAATACTTCAAACATTTCTAACTCCAACATTTTTCTAGAATTGAAATATGTTGTTTATTAAATGTGCTGGAAATATCAATGATGTGTTACAAAATCAAAAGCTAAGCAAATTCAAACTGCCAAGCTTCAAAAAGACAGCATGATAAAAATTTGTTCCAGGACATTATAGAGTCTGACCTTATACTGTAACCACTGTATACCGAAATATTCATGATTTAAAACATATGCATTGGTTTTTTTGTTGTTCTCTGCCATATTTCATTTTGTTTATTTTTTTACTGTTTACAATACCTATCTGGAATGGTGGTCCCATTATCATCACTACACTATCTGAAAGTCTCCCTTCTTATAAAACAACTTTAAAAGTTTATTTGTAAGTTCAATATGAGTATTTTAATCTGTTTTTTCACAAGAAGGTTTTCAGAAAAGAAAAAGACATGACTTAAGAAAAATTAAGAATCCATATTAATTGTGTGTCTTTGGCAAAATTTTGTTGAATTCAACAAATTTAACACATTTTCACATAAATAACAATTTATACTGAAGTCTCAAGATTTACTTCTATCCTTATATATTGTGAAACTGGACTGTGATGGAAAGGTGACAATGAAATCATGATGCACTCTATTCCAAACATCTGTCATACCTGAACATCAGCTACTAAATATCATAATCCAAACCTACACCACGACTCACTAAAAGACTTTTATTCTACCATATAAGAATCCTAACCTTTTTTTAAAATAAATTTCATATTTAAGGGTCTTAGATCCCTTTTTTATGCAATTTAGTCATTTTGTGCTCTAGCTGTGAAAATCAAAACACCACTATCTTAAACTGTGTTTAACCAAATATTATTTTGGTAACATTTTTTTAAAAAGTTCTGTGACCTGGCTCAAAATTTATCACTTTTTGTTAACAAACATAGGTAGAGGACGAAAACAACAACTGTATAACATGATACAACTGTAAGATTTTTAAGGTAATATAAATATCTTCATATCAAAACAGAATAACATAATACAATTGTAAAATTTTTAAGCAGTATAAATATCAGCATTACAAATCAAATGTTAAAGATCATGCTAGTAAGAATGTCATGTTTGTCAGAGAGAAAGTATAGGGATATCTGATTTGAAAAAAGAAATAAGCACTTAATATATTATAAAATATACTTGCTCCTTCTTTCTCATGATAATTGAAAAGTTTCAAATAGGTCAGAACTGCTGAAGACTTCAAATTTTGATTTAATGACCTGTTTACAAGACTTGCACCCACTGCCTCCAACCCATCCCATCCACCATTCAAAACTGAACCAAAGTTAAAACAAAACTGTGACCTTAATGTTACTGTAAAAACAGCAGTTAATACATGATTACAGAAGTCATGAAAATCATACCATGAATCTCTTAGAAATGGCTCTACCTTTAACATAGAACTTTACTAAAGTCATTCAAGTATAATATGTAGGTCAAAGTAACCATAATGAAGCTGAAATACTGTAGTGTACAAATAGGGCATGTATTTTGAGAAATGGATCTTAATGCAAAAATAGACATATGTCATCCAAGCATAAAATGTATGACAGATTGACCATTTTTTCAGATTTATTTACTGTCCAGGAACTTAACTATTATATTAAAGTATTCAAAATATTGACAAAATCCTGAATCTTAACCATGACTCAATCAAGCATGAAAAATAGGTAACAGTAACCTTGAAAATCTTTGCTCATTGCCACACTAGTGTATGAATCAAGA
>JAULBM010000013.1:235546-240488 GCA_032357055.1 Geukensia granosissima
AAAATGTTTGTTGTTTTTTTATTTCCAGTGTTGTCATGCTGAAGGGTCCTTATATACTTTGTGTTATATTATTAGATATATGTATTAACTTTAAATTCACACAAAACTACTTACCACTCCTCCATGTAAGAAGAAATTGTACTCGTCCATGTTGATTTTGTGGGCAGATTCCAGGATCTTCACACTCATTTGAAATGAGACCAGGAGTTTGTGTCTCTCAAACAAACCTCTACATGCGTACCTGAAATACAATCATCAGTTATTGCAGATTTACTCTACTGTTTTGGAGCTCTCTTACCTTGATGAATGAACAGGGGTTAATCTCTGAAGAAGAGACCGCCTTGATGGAGAAATGGTAAGGGTGCTTGCATCAGGTGTGGAAGGTCTTAGGTTTGATCCCAGGCTGGCCAAACCAAAGACATTAAAATTGACATTTGCTACTTCTCTACTACGCATGCAGCAAAAAAAAAAAGAAAGAGCAATGACTGGTCAGCCCAGAGTCAGAATAATGTGTCCGGGCAAAGTGCCGTGCCTTTGCAGACTTTTACTTTTACCTTTTCCAGTACAAACAAAGAAATTTACTGTTCTGGCAATCCAGTTAATGAATTTAAATTGAGCTGTAAATAAGCTTTATATCACTGCCTTCTTGGTACTTTGCAGATGTAAAACTATTTAACCTCACTAATTACCCTAAAATTTGACAACATTGCCAGATTGGTAAATTGCTTTAATAGTAGGTACTGGTTAAGATTGCAGCTTAAGAACAGTAAAATATATAAAATAAAACCAATATAAAAAGTATGAAATTTTGATGTCTGATTTGTAGTGAGAAACATAAGTCTGTTGTATGCTTCTGTTGGCTGTTGCACCCATTTTGAAAGAGCCTTGCTTCGGAAAAATTGCACATTTTTAAATAACACTGCACTTTCCTACTTAAGTTCATTTCTAACAAAACTTAAGTTAAGAGAAAATTATTGAATCTTATACTTTAGCAGTTGATAATCATACTATTTACACTTGTCAAATTTCAAGACTTGGCTAGAAATTTTGCAAAAGACAAGGTGTAACAAGGAGCTGAAAGACTCCAAATTCAGATATAATTGCATTAATTTATTATTGTTATTTAAAAACTGCAAAATTGTTCATTAATTAAAAGTAAATTTAAGAAAACTTTTTGCAAATATAGTTAACAGATTAAGAATGCGAGATTATCACTCAGTCACATATTTTTTGCAATATAAAAACACTGCATTAATTTTTGATTTTACAGTAGCCTAAATTGCAATGATTTTGTAGATTTTACTTAAAGAATTTGTTTCATGTTTTCTTAAAAATGAGATCACACTTTAATAAAAATTGTAATTTTGGAAGTCATGGTATTATAATAAGTACAATTATGATATCATCAAAAACCCAAATCAATGTTTTCTTTAGAACCAAATAGCGCCCATATGGCACCTACTCCTTTAACTATTGAGACACAATTTGGAAAACTGAAAATCAATGAAAAACAATTAAGTTTTTTTTTCTTCGAATCCACTGAATTCTAATTTATTTATCAATTATAAATAATTTTAAAAATTCAGACAAACTGCAAATGCAATGTGAATCAGTTTTTCTCCCAATGGTCATGAGATGTAGAAATTGCAGAGATTCACAATTAATTAGTCATAGAAATAGGATTTACAGTATACAGATAACTTACTTGTAAACGGCATAAGTATGGAACTCATTCAGGTTAACGATCCTTTCATCTAACTTCTGACTTTTCTGACTCCTGTCAATCGACTGTAGAAACAGATCAATGTAGGAATCCAGCGAGAACTGGTACATTGGATCGATACGTCCCATGTCGTTCAAAACGAAAAATAAGATGGAGGCTCTTTGAGCACATGATCTGTAACCCTGTCAAAAACATAGAGAATTTAATGTATTAATACTGTAATAAACAAAGTATGCATGACTGTTATTTTCAAAAGTATGGTGATTTTCAAGAATATTCCTTAAAGACATTACTGCAGAAATTTGCCCACAAGTCAGGAAACTGGGTGCAAAAAATCCTTTCCAGATTCTTAAATCCATGTGTAAATGTATCATACCAGTTGCATTGTTATTTCTGGGCACATGAGTGATAAATGGGTTAAACAAATTAAAGCAACATGCGCTTAACATTGTTGTTTAGTGTAAAAATAAAAGGAAATGTAAATACAGTGCACCATTGATACACCCCCACTGTTAGAACAAGGCCAAATGTTAACAAAAATGCATGGACAGTGATAGATGTGGAATATTTACATACAAACTATTGTAATTTTGGAAAAACTGACTATGGAAAAGTGTGAAATAAAAAAATGGAACACCATTTAAAAGGGCCAATATAACAAGAGTGCACTGTACAAAGTAAAGTAACCAAAGACAAATGCTTAAAATTCTTTCATTTTCAATAAAATATTACACTGGTTATGTCTCCAGTACAAGGTTTTGATGTTGATACAGCAATTTCAATGTAGTAGTTCTGTTGGTAGCTTGCAGTGAACTTTTTCTGGCCCAATTCAATCTGAATTCTTAAACCTTTTCACTGAATCTCTTCTAGATTTGTTATAAACCTATGTAAGAAGTCGATTGTATCTTTCTGGCAAATATTCCAAATTCTTACTCTTAAATATTAAAATACCTCTCGAGCAGCATCAATTTTGTGTTCTGTTTGTTCAGATATCTGTAATTTTTCTGCCACTTCCTGGGAAGTCATTTTAGATGTCTGTAATGTGTTGACAAGCTGTTCATCATCTAACAGGGAACCTTTTGTCTCATTCAAAAGTCTAAAATATAAAACAGACACTACAATTACAGCACTCTGAAGAAGTGAATATCCAAAGTTGCCAACCCGAAGGAAAATAACCCTTTTGAGGTTGACAATTTTGGATATTCACTAGACCAAGGGAAATAACCCTTTGGTGTTTTTGGATATTCACTGATGCAGAGGGCAGTAACTGTTTTATTATATTGAATGAACATTTGACATCCATTGTGTTATATTTGAATTGTTCACATGGGGATTATTTACTGGATGTCATTATTTTAGAGTGTTATTCACTGGATAATATTAAATAGGGTTATTTAAAGGAGCTGTGTTATTGTAGGGGTTATTCACCCTTGATGGAAATCAAATGAAAAAATATCCTGATTATTTTGTGTCATGTGACCATCCTTTATCCAATTGAATATATTCTTTAGTATGAAAGGTATAATAATAAATGTTTTTTTTCTGCAAAGTTATAGTTTTATTTAGGAGAGCAACAACTTTTTAAGGAAAAAGAATCTGAATTGACAAAGACCTGTCGATCATCTCACTGGAATATCATTTTGGCAGTTTATGGCAGAATTACTCAAGCGTTTGGGGAAAAAGGACTTCAACTCATCAGTTTTAATACATATACTGAATAATAAACAGGTATTAAATTTAAATCTATGTTTCATAAATGGGATATCCATTGGATATTCACCTTTATGGAACAAGCCACATACCTGAGAATTTCATCTTCACACTCTTCTAACTTTTTCCTTCCACTAGCAATACTTTTCACCAATTGGTCCTTAGTCTCTTCTAGTTCTGCTTTCTCTTTCTTTACAACAATGCCCAAAAATTGGGCTTCCAATCCTGAAATATATAAGGCATTGACAATACCTACATAGTTATGTTTTGAGCAAAAACGATCATTCATCAAATGTTAATATTTCATGAAAAGGAGATACTTAGCTTTAAAAAATATGTCTGGTTCAGGTGATTTAATTATTGAATTAACCAACAACTTTTGACGAAACAACTGATTTTGCTTGTGATTACTATTTAACCATTTGCTCTTCTCCATAGGATTTATGTAAGATTACATCAATTCATTTTTGGTTGCTGTTGACTGACATTTTTATTTTCACAGAACTTTCTGTTGTAGAGTGTGGGTCACAGTTTTTTTTCCATGACCCAAGATGAAAAAGGGGAGGCCATATTGAAACTGCTAGTTCTTGGAAAGTTTTCACGTAATTTGTGAAAATGTGGTGCTGTGTCTTTGCCATTTACACCAAACCTCTACTTTTACTACATTCTGATAAATTTGTTAACAAATTCCTTTAGGTCAATAATTTGGTGGAGATTTCTGGGATATGTTGTGGAACCAATTCTTTAACCACAAAGTTGACAAAACTTTTTGTTTTAGTTGATATTTTTGGACATAATGTGTACTACCAGGCAAAAATATCTTATTGCCTTCCTTGAAGGCATAGATTTAAAGTTGTTGTCTTGGGGGAGATTTCCAGGGTAAAATGTTGATCACTGACATTACATAGCACATATTTCCTTGAAAGCAAGTAGGACAATGGTTACTGGCTCAAGATTTCAGGGATTCAATGTGGATTACCATCCATCATTATCTTACCGACTTCCTTGACAGCAAAGTTGACAATGGTTGTCTTGGTGGAGATTTCTGGTGTAAAGTGTGGATTACTAAGCTTTGTAGTGATATAGAACCTGAATTCTGGATTATATTCAACTTCCTTGTCTGCAAGCTTGATGTACATAACACCACCTAGAAAAGTTATAGTTGAAATACAAAAACATTAGCCGAAAATTATATATAGTAAAAGTTCTATTGACTGTGTGGTACATATTTTTGTACTTTTCATGGTTCAATAAGTTATTGAAGTTAAATTCTTAGCCAAAAATATCATCTTTTGCATTTCACTATGCTTAATATGAAACCGCGAATTAACAAAACATATGGACCGATGATGTTGTTCCGAACCCCACACATTTGTATATGTATACAAAAATTAAAAGAGCTTTCCCAGAAATTGAATGTTCTCTTGAATAAAAACTAGAGGCTCCAAGGAGCCTGTAATCGCTCACCTGGCAAAGTCTGGCCATGGTGGCAAATTCCCAGAGGGTCCA
>JAULBM010000013.1:240588-254759 GCA_032357055.1 Geukensia granosissima
ATGATTAGGTTTGTCAGTTACCTGCCCAAGGTCTGTGATTCTCTCCGGGTACTCCGGCTTCCTCCACCATTAGAACTGACTATCCTGATATGACTGAAATATTGTTGAAAGTGGCATTAAAGCTCAATCAAACAAATAAAGGGCAATTCGGATAGAAAACCATCAAATTGTATATTTTCAATCAGTTTCCTTTCTGTCACCTTTTTAGCTCACCAAGCCTCAAAGTTGAACTATTCTCACTTAATGACGTCTGTCAACATTGTAAATCGTTGTTGTAAACTTAACATTTTTATGAACTCATCTGAAACCCCTGTACTTATTTTAACTTGGGTGAAATGGTCCTTGGATGGTACTTAACCAAAATTTTGTCTGGCATTCCCCTTCCTTCCAGGATGAATGCCATTACTAAAATTAGAAAAAAAGATAGTCTGAATTACAAAAAACTTAAGTGAAATGGTCCTTACATGGTCTTATACCAGTACTATGTAAGACATTCCTGTCCACTAATCAAGATGGCTACCAAACCTGAACTTAGTTTTACTTTGAACCCTATGGGTAATTTACTTGTCAGAAACTATAATTCCCTTATTTCAACCACAGTTTGTTGGAAAGGTCTTTTAGCAAAATTTTTGGTTTTTAGACCCTCAGATTTCTAAAATATTGTGTGCTTTATTTTTTCGATATTAAAATGCATGTTTTCAGATTTGTTTCTAAAAAAATTGTTGGCTGTTGTTTTATCCCAAAAATTCTATGTTCCAGTGGTTTTCTAGAGTTTAAGAAAGCCATATAATTCTGCTAATGCATAACATTTTCCAAATTAGTGGTCCTTGTCTCTTAATTAATTTAACAGACTTACAGACGTGTCAATGTTTTTGTTGTTTCAGCTTTCACTGATCAAAGCGAGAGTAAATGTCAGCGGACTCTCTGAACAGATGTGGAAAGAAATCCATGAGGATGCAATACAATGTTTTATTGATGACCCAGGACTGAGATTTATGGTAGCATTCATTGACCAGTACAAAGGATTCATAATTGAATATGCCTTGCCAGCATATTACGTAGATCAGATGACCTATTTTATCAAGGCAGATGAGGCCAAAGAAGTGACGGCAGAAAACTTCCACATTGTTTTACAGTATGGGACAGTGAAGGGACAACATATAGAAAGTTTGCTGAGACTGATGATGGGCATTTATGCCCCAGCTTTCTTTGAAAATACAACCTGGCCAGACAGTATCCTTCAACACATTAGAAAAATCACTTTAATTAATCTTTTTCTTTCTTTTTTTTATCTTATAGCATATTGAGTTGCATGCGCGTAACAATTAAAAATTTTGTGAATAGATGCATTTGCCAAAGCACAAGTCAAATTATGAAATTGTACAGACCGCCTCAATTGTGTAATGCTTAGCCATTTCCTTTGAGTGCGGAAGGTCACGGGTTCAATCCATACATGTTCAAACCAAAGAAATTAAAATGGTTATTTGCTGCTTCTCCCCTTAGCACACAGCATGAAGGAGTAAGAATAATGTTTCTGGGTAAAGTGGCATGTCATCCTGCGGACTGTTAATTCATTTGTTTGCCTGTTTTAGATGGAACATGGTGTGTCTGTATAGTTAAAAGCAGGATTCATTCATCATCATTTATTAAAATGCTCCCTTCATGAATATGCATGAAATATTTGCTGCTGGATGTAAAGCCACATTCAATCAATCAATGAAATGTGTTAACTTTATGTTTCTGGCATAAAGAATTAACACTCTAAAACAAAGTTAAACACTGTCAAGTTTATAAAAATTCCAAAAATTGCATCAGTATACAGTTACCACAATAGGAATACAGTTATCACAAAAGGAAATAGGTTTGGTGCATTTTCTGTATAGTTAGGACATTTTCTTTTAAACAAAGGCCAAAAACAAAGTTCTTTCCTTATCTATTCAAGTTCTGGGCCAAAACTAAACATTCAGTTTCAGAATAAATTTTTTTAAAATATTATTTTTCTATACTTAATTTTAACAAGCATATGTTTAAATGTTACCATATATGAATTTATATTCCACAGTGAGTGTTAACCCTAACCCTAACCCTAACCCTAACTGTTCAGACTTCAGTTTCATAAAAAAAACTCAGTTTGAGGATTCTTCAGCTTTTTCCTCAAGTCAAAATGGACTAATCAGATGACATCATTTTCAATATTTAGGAAAATCTTCATTTTTTACGTAAGTTTTATGAAACTGAAAGCCTGCAATTAAAAAATTATACTCAAGGATGTAAGGAATATCTCTGTTCAAGATGTTTTATGAAACTGGCACCTGCAATGTAAAAAAAAAATATTTTTTGCATTTGTCCTTAACTTTTAATCAGGTATTAAAAATGATTTCTCAGCACAACTGCACAAGTTTCTTGCCAATTTGACAGACACAAGATGGAAGTTGGAGGGAAAGACAGTATTGTATATTCCAACAGAAGGGCTGAGGATGAAGTCTGAAGATGCTGCCAAGAATAAAGACCTTGTACAAAGATTAGAGAGTAAGGGATGCAGTTTTTAGAAATTTAGATTTATGTGGAAATCTGTAACATACAGAACTGTTGGAATTTTCTGTTTTTTAACAGAAGTTTGCAAGATTTTAAAGTTTATGTCATATATAATTTAAACAGATGACTTCCTGTTTATCACAGTTTTTTGAAGTCTGCAAGTCGAAGGATTCAAATGTTCTAAATATTAAAGTAAATTGAGTGATTTATTTATTGCTTCCACATTTACAACGAAAAAAGAAATAATGAATTAATGCAATAATTTTTAAGAAGTGCTACATATTTGTACAAAAAGGAAAGCAAATTAAAATATTTTTTTGTATAGATTTTATTCATATGTTTAAAAAAAGTTTTTTCTTATCTCTCTTTGTAGCTGCAATGATTCATTGGGCAAGACAGATCAAAGAAGTATTGACTACCCAGGATGCATTTGAAATGGCAGAAAATTCTGGTCCCCTGGATGAGATACAGTTTTGGAAGAACAGATGTTCAGATTTGACTGGGATCAGTACACAGCTGGACAAACCAGGAGTAAAGAAGATAACAGAAATTCTAACATGTGCAAAATCATCATATGTTGCCCCTTTCCTTAAATTATCTGGGGAGATCAAGGTATGCTCTTGTTATCAATGAAGTTCTGCTAGGTCAGTCAAAGATCCTTGCACAAGTGAACAGTTTTGACCTGTACAAGTTAATAAATTTTTTGTTTAAGTAAAGTTCATTTACCCTTTAAATAATTGACTTGTACAGGTAAAATTTTCAAACATTTCTTGTGGGTCATCAAACATTTTTGACCAGTAATTGAAATTTTTCAATATTTTAACCTTACATAATTTGACGAATTGTTCAGAACCACACAAGTTTTACAGAGGCACACAGGGTTTGAAAATTGGTACCTTGGTGACATTTAATATCAATTATCATTAAGTGAATTATGCTTGAAGAGTGGTTATTATTTGAAGAAGCCTCCCTACATGTTTATTTTTTTAATGAGCCATAGAAATGTTGATTATGAAGGGAAATCTTACAAAATTTAATATTCATAAATTCAAGCTAATATAGACTGTAATAACTTGTTACTTGTACATGAATAAAGTAGAACAAGGGAGATACCTGCAGGTTTTATTACTTGTACAAGTACTTTTACTTATACAAGAAGTTCCTTAACTGTAGGTAACAAAAATGTCTACCAAATTGTTATTTATGTTCCAATTTGCGTTTCATATGTTTTAATATATCTGTACCTACAGACCAAAGTAGGTTATATTAAAATTTTTCTCTTAAGTAAGCAGCACAAGCTGGGACACTCAACATCTGAGAGGCTTTAATGGATAAGGTTAAAAACTATAATACTCACAATTATCCACTTTTAAAACATTTCTCATGTGGTATTCTGTAAGAAATAGTTAAGTTTATAAACCTGATAAAAATTTTGATTTGCATATTACAGATGAACTAAAAGGTAATTTACAATATGCAAGTAATGAAGTCTGACATATGTTTGAAATGAAAATTTGGTGATAGCAGCACCTTATACAAGTTTAAAGGGATTCATTTTACATATTGTTTGGCAAAAAGATGCACAGATTTGATTTTTAGGTGAAGGAAATGCATATGGCACCTTATTTAATAAAAGGCAGTTTATAATTATAAACTCAATACTGATGAAGAGGCAAGTTTTTGTTTGTAAATAAAATAATTGATGCTACAGTGAAATATGTCTTAATCAAACACTGAGAAAACTGAAAATCTGTCTTAACCAGACTGATTCTTTAGTCCTGTTATACAAGTTTCATTTGTTTTTAAACTTGCCTAAACCGTACAGCTGTCTAAACCCAACATTTCTTCCAGTCCATAAGTGGTTCTGTGTAGACAGGTTTCAATGTAGTAGGTTTTTTATTTTTTTTCTTTGAGAGCAAGAAACCACATTATTTCTAATTGAGTCAAATATTTTGTTGTTAACAGGAAGGATCAAGACAAGCAGAAAGCAACTTGAAGTTCTTGATGGTATTGAAAGACCCATGTTATGAATTGTCGGAAGCCAAACCAAAGGATATTCCTGGCATGTTACCCAAGATTCTTAACATGATCAGAATGATCTGGGTCAATTCTGAGTTTTATAAGACCAGAGAAAGGTTGACTGGTATACTTAAAAAGGTATTAATGTTAATATGATTTAATCTTTATGTTGCCTTTTACACAATTCCTTGTCTAGAAATCAAGATACAAATACAATACACACAATACAAAAAGTTTTATTGCATGTCAGTGCATTTAAACAAAGATAACAAAAGCTGTATCACAGATTTAAATCTGACATGAACAGTACAGAAATCTATCACACACACTCAGTACATATACAGATAGAAAAAGAAGATGTATTATGATGGCTCATCTATAATAAATTATTATTCACCTTACATACATTTATACTGTACTGGGCTATTCCAGTAAAAATCTCCCAGGGTGCTGGAACACCACTTTTTTTAAAAGGTGGTGATATTAACAATTTTATATTCTTATATATTATAATTAGGAGATAACTGTATTGGATTTTAAGTTTTGAGTACGTAAATCATAGAATTTACTGTCGCAAATTGAGTTTACCTGGCGACGCATAGTGGTGCCAGGTAAACAGATATTTGCAACAGTAAAATCAAGATTTAGGTCCGAAAAGCTTAAAATACAATACGGTTATCTCCATTCTAATGCAGTTGGCACTTTAAAGCTTCAAAAAAGCTCATAATTAGCAAAATAGAAATTCCGCGAAATGTTGTGAACGTTTTCGGCGGAATAACGTCAGAGAAACATCATGACGTCACTTGAACGCTTCCATTGAAATATGTAAACAACGGACGTTTTCAGGCTACGTGTACGCTTCAGATCTGTATAAATTTTTGCTTAAAGTATTTTTAAAGGTAGGAAAATGAAATATTTTGTCTAGTTACATACATTTGACTTGCCATGACTCCATAGATTCAATATGACGGCGGTTTGGCAGGTTTTCTGTGAATTCATCTTAGTTACGGCAAGTAGATTGTGAATTTGACGTAGAATGCAAGCCAATCAAAAATAATGTTACAAAAATATTGCATTAGAATATATATATTACCCCCTCAGAAATTTTTACTGGAATTCCCTTTATAACCTGTAATAGAACTTGTTTTAAAAAGCATGGTAATATAATGATAAAAAGATATTGTCACTTTTAATTTTAGTAATGAAATCCAAAACAAGTGTCCTTGTAAATAAAATGGTCTTAATAAATAGAATGATCAATAAAATTATTTGGGTTATAAGAAAATAATCATGAAACATTGAAGTAATGAAAAAAATAATGTACAAGCTACATTTTGTGGAAAGTGTCTGAGTCCCGCCATCTGTTCATCTGCACACATACCTTTTAAGCCTATCTCCTCCTTAATTGTACAATTAATTTCAATTAAAACTTACATGAATCTAAGACACAATGTGTAGATATGCCTGTAGTAACAAAACTCATTCCAAGGGAAGATAATTCATTGGTGAAAGGGGGTATCGTAAATCAGTTTTGCACACAGTAAGTCTTGTTTACAGGGGCAGATCCAGACTATTGGAAAAGGGGGGAGGCACTTTTTGGACCTCTAGAATCACATATTTTTTTTTTATTTCTAATGGAGATTAAGACCATCATTTTTTGGTTTCAAAGGGTAAACTGAACCCCCTGGATCAGAGGCTGGTTAATATTTTTATTTTTATTTTTAATTCTAGATGAGTAATGAAATAATTAGACGATGTTGCAGAGAGATCAACTTGGACAAAATATTTGATGGCTATGTTCAGACAGGGTTGCAGTCGCTAAATGACTGTATTGAGTGTTGTGAGCACTGGAAGGAAATTTATGACAAGGTACGGTCTTCAGAACTTATACTGAACATTGCTGATTCTTCTAGAAAAATATGAAAAATATTCACTAGTTTTGTAGAATGTAGTGTGGTTACTTCCTAAATTAGTCTGCTGATTTCTGTTTGTAGAATAGATTAAAGCTTTTACTATTTTTTCATAAAATTTTTCTTATCCATATTTGCTGTTTTAGTTGTAGTGATTGTATAAATAAATATATTAATGCAGAACTGTAATATGAAATGTAAAAATTCTATTTTTGAAAATGAAAGCTTATCTTGAAAAAAAAATCAAATTTTATCCGAAAAACCAAGGAATAGAAAATTATTAGAAATTTCTGTTTGCATAACCCACATTTTTTACCTAGAGATATTTAACATTAAAGTTTATTAAAAAGACAAAAAGTTTAATAAAAACAAAGATTTTATTTTAATTTTTGGTAAATGTTAATGATTTTCCCATGAGGATTCCAACATGTGCATTTCATATAATTGACTGTTTTCTTATTCAACCATTTCTGCATTTTTTGCTTGCTTTACAAAATTTTTCTAGTTTTATTGAAAAAAAAAACTGATTTAACCACAAAGAAAGTTATTTCTTCCAAACTTATTTCCCAAATGGAAACTTATTATAATATTATTTGTGCAATTTAAAACACTCTTTAAAATGTTGCCATAATGTTGATTGTCACTGTATTTCCTGTATCAGACTGCAGCACTTCACAACTATGCAGTAAGTATAGGGGATAAGGTACTAGAGTCCTGGTACAAAGTAAGCTTGCACTGCATGTTACAGAGTGAACAGGCAAATAGATTTTTTGCCATTATTTGCAGATTTTGGCATATATATTTTTTAAATCAAGCTGTAGGGTTTGGATATACTCAAATTTTGATTATTAAGAACAATATAATTTATTTTGTAATTTTCAATAGATTTCATAATAAAATTTTGTTTGCATTTGATTAATATAATTATCACTGAAAAAAATTATATGTAATCTTGTGTTAAATTTATTATTACATTTAAAATTGTTATTTACAATTGAAAATGACTGAGCTGAAATTTTTCTTAATTATGACAATCTGTTTACCTGTTCTCCCTGAGTTAAACCTAATAAATTAAGAGAAATTTGTATGGTATGAACATCATATATATATATATGATTGATAATAAATTATTTATTTGTGTGATTGACTAATGTTTGTTTCAAAATTGATGATGGGTATAAACATATATGTATTTCATATTGTTTTTTGCTAGATGTGGAAAGAATAATTAATTTTTCATTTCTTCATTGATGGACATTTTCTCAAACACTACATATATACATAGGCCTATTTTAGATTATATGAACTTCCATAAATCATAAATCCACTACACCTCCATATATGTACTATTCCAAGACAACACAATCATAGATCGAAAAAAACATACATTTCCCATATGCATGTTGCCAAAGTGAATTTTTTAGTATTGTAGATTAAAAGATATCATTGGGATTCAAATATCACTTCAGTTTACTTTACCATCAACTGTTGCATTATGACAGGTGATCTGTTTGGGATTTTTAAATTAGAACCAGCTAGTTTAGATCCTTTTACCAGAATTTTTTTTTTCAAGTTTTTATGACAAATCTGTTTTATTTCATTTAAATCAGGTTTAAATTATTCTTGATATGAAGGACTACTAAAAGTTTGCAGAATTCAGTTGTAAAAGTTTTAAATTATCCCTACTTTTAAAGTATTACTTTATGTTGAATCTTCAGAACCTTGTTATTTCTTACATAAATGATTCTATCACATTCTTTTGCAATAATATATATAAATTACTTAAACTGTGTTGTTTTTTGATAACAGACAGCCAAATTACACCACAAATTTTCCCCAGAAGGATGGGTGTTGGACAAGAGCAGTATATTTGCCCAGATTGATGCCTTTGTACAGCGATGTAAAGATCTTATTGAGGTATGTATTCATTAAAGTTTTATATTGAGATGAACAACTATATTTAAATAAATAAAAAGATATGAGGCAAATGTCAGAGAGACTGTCCTCCAACCATGAGCAAAAGGGAATTTACAAATCTAGAGGTCTCCTCAAAGCCTTCCACAGGAGTGAAATACCAATCCTTGTGAAAAGCTCTAAATCTCTCCAAATAAAAAATTGTGTATGAGTAAAATAATACTGATCATACCATAATATTATGAAAAATTTACATGTAACAGATTATTAAAACACGAAGACGAATATATTTGTATTTTTTCAAAGCAAAAAATTTTAAAGCTTCAAATTTTGCTCTATAAAGAAGGAAAGGTTTCTATAAACTTTTTCTTAACATTTAAAATTATTTCTGTTTTCCTAGGTCTGTGATGCTCAAATACATTTTGCTAGAAGACAAGATGGTGAGAAGACAGACATGCCACACTTTGCTGGTCAGAAAGGACCAGAGATTGCTAGAAGCCTGCTAGAAATTGAAGCCACCTTTGAAAAGAATCTAAATCAACTGAGGGCAGTGAAAAAGACCATCTTAGATGTAAAGGCAACATCTTGGCATGATGATTATAACAGGTGTGTTAACTTTTGACTAAGTAAATTTATTATGCCTGTGCCTTTGGGCATAAGGTTTTATCCTTGTCTGTACGTCCGTCAATCTTCGTCAAAGATTTCTGGGCTTATGTATATCCCATTGATTTTATATTGGTGTGAAGCATTGTCAGGGTGAGTTGTATCATTTCTTTCTTTTTGAAGTCTGTCTTATGTTTTCCTGTTTGCTAGAGCGGGGGCATCCATGTCCTACGAACACATTTTTATATGTTCATATATATTTTGAGACAAAAATTGCCTTATAAATATTTAATTAATTTGATTTCTATACATTTCTATGAATGATATCTTGTTCAAACATGATGATTTGATAATGATTTTTACAAAAGGAATGCTATGTTCAGCCAACAAAATGACTTTTAACAGAATTTGCTTTGACATGTTGGAGCCTAAGTTTTTGAACTAATATGTGTTATAAAACTCTCTTTCAATAACTGAAACTTTGAAATTTATTTTTGCAGATTCCGAGGTGGTATTAAAGATCTGGAAGTTATGATGCAGAATATTATCACATCAGCCTTCGATACAGTTACAACATTAGAGAGTGGTGTAGAATTGTTAGATATCTTCATGCACCTGTCTTCCAGAGAGGTGAGATTAAAATTCAAATCCGGTAGTTTGCAAGTACATTTGTATTAATTTTCTGTGTACTGAATAAAAGCACTAAAAAAAAACTCGCCTCTCTTTGAAAAATTATTATTGAAGCATTTAGTTATTTAATTTCTGAAGTACCCTTTTATGACCCTATTTTGAATAGTTTAACTTGGATCCTTTCCTCTGTGACTGTCTATATCTTATGTTTATTTATCTGAAAATGAAAAGATCTGTGGTAAATGTCAGAGAGACGGCATTCCAACCACAAGAAAAACAGAGGGAATACGGGTAGAATACTATTCCTTGAGATAATCTCTAAATTACTGTAAATTCAGAAATAAATGTGATGTTTTTATTATTGTGAATATTGTGACTGAGTGATAATCGCAAAAATAAGAACTCGCATGTTTATACCTTTAATCTATATTTGCAGACAGCTTTTCTTAAAATCCCAATAATTTATCTCGCATTTTGGAGTGAAGTTTCAGAATAGCAATAATAAATGAACACAATAATTTCTTAATTTACAGTACCCCAAATAAAAAATTGTGTATGAAACCTCTTGTCTAATCTTAATTGATGCTATCTCAGTTACTAATGCACTCCGCTATTTTATAGGCCATCAGAAGAACAATTGACAAGAAAACTGTGGATGTCTTCATCATGTTCAATGAGGAATTAAACGCTGTAAAGAAAGAACTTACACAGAAAACTCAACCTCAATCTCCAAACCATCCTAAGTATGCAGGACAAGGTCTCTGGGCCAGACAGCTGAAGAGGAGAATTGAGAGAGGCATGATGGTATGAGGTTATCTTTTCTAATAATTCACACATCTCTATGATGTACAAAACTACATAAAAATCTTGTGGTAAAGTTATACTGGTGGTCAACTTTGATGTATAGTAAAGACATTAAAATATTCTATGTATTTCCTATTTTAAAATTTATTTTTATTGTCTGGTTTTGATGAAAATTTAACCATTATATTAAGAATTATTTACTGTATCAATTTTAAAGAAAACAATCTCATCTTAAGAGTCCCAAAAATACTGTATCATTTCTTCTGATGATCTAAAAGTAGTTTTCTTAAAATTCTTATTTGGTATAAGATTATCACAATTCATCATATAACCAAGAAAATTTCTGACAAATGTAAATATGTTGTCTTACTTTAAAAAAAATTGAGAAACAGATCTAATAC
Source organism: Geukensia granosissima (assembly GCA_032357055.1). Taxonomy (NCBI): domain Eukaryota; kingdom Metazoa; phylum Mollusca; class Bivalvia; order Mytilida; family Mytilidae; genus Geukensia; species Geukensia granosissima. The sequence goes on from JAULBM010000013.1 coordinate 251,405, forward strand.
CAATGCCAAATCTTAAAATTCATTTTGAGATATTTGGGAATTCCATGTTATATTTTTTACCTTTGTAGGCTTTAGACAGAGCCCATTTCTTACCATCTATTGGTAGCGGACAGGAAGTCAGAACCCAGTACCAGCATCTTTGTCAAGCTTTGGACGAGTATATCAGGAAAACATTCCATGAATGGACTTTGACTGTAGATAAGGTAATTGATCTAGGATTTCACTCACCTCAGAAAATGAAAATTTTTGGGTGAATATTAAGCAATTACCAATCAATTTAGTATTCTGTATATATATCTATTAAAAGGAAATGTAAAATTAAGACAACATCATGCAAGTACAGTGTTGACAGACTACTTCAAAATCAAAAGGCAGAAAATGCACTTTTCATTTATATGCAATTATTCTCTTCAAAATAGTACCTTTGTTTAGGGTGTAGTGCTATTATTGTTTCTGATAGCATTTTTGTAAATTTATAATTTATATAATCAAAATCTCATGGTTTCAGGAACCAATGAAACAATTAGAGGTACCTCTGATGTGCAGGAGTCATGAAAGGCCGCCTATGTTGGATATTAACTTCAATAGGTAACATATATAATATTATCTTTCTTGTTTAATACAAATTACACCCCACTTAACAAATGAATATTATATAGGAATCAACTTGTCTGTCTGTTGATTTATCCAAAGTTTGTCACACTTGTCTAACATAAGACTGGATAGATTGATTTTAAATTTGGTATTCAGTATTTTATATAAATAGGGCAATAAGTAAGCAATTTGGTGGATGTCCGATGTCAGCTTTCTGTTTCATTAGACTTCCCTTTTTTAACATGTGGGGTATACCTAGTACTATAATGCTCTACTTTATGTTTAAAGATGTGTTAAAAATAGGTTATCATTTTTGCATTTAAAAAGTTGCTTACATTGTAAAATTTTGTTTAAATAAGAACCTAGCATTGTCTGTTCTGATTTTTTTTCAAGAAAATCAAGATTTTTTTGTATGTTTTATGATATTCATTCATTTAAAACTAAATCTGAGACCATTTATTACAAAATAAGAGAATAAACACAATGCATATCAACAAAGTGTAAATATGCTTTCCATAGATTTACCAAGTTTTGAAAAAATATATTAATTCCTTCTACCTGTAGCTTTTTTAGGAAGAAGCCCTTGTAAAGGCCTCTAGAGTTTAACTTTGGAAATCAATGGTCTCTTTTTTGGTATTAATTAAGAAACAATTTATGGTAAACAAAATCAAGACCTTTTATTTCAAAATTAATGAGAAAATAAAATGCATTTTAACAAAGTGAATATGCTGTCCATAGAGGTACAAAGTTTTGAAAAAAAAATATTTAAATTCCAAATATCTGCAGTTTGTGGAGACCTCTAGATTTTAACTTTTGATATCTACCATATCTTCTTGTCGTTACATTGAATACTATTTGTGATATGTTTGGTAGACCTTTATATAGGTCAAACAGTTTTTTTGTTTCATTTTATGATAAACCAATACTTTGTGGTCAATGTATATTTGTTCCTTGGTAAGTCAACAAAATGATAACAAAGTTGAGATATAAGTTGAAAAAGACTCTTAATGTAAAATTAAAGATTAAATACTGTAAATGTGGATATTTTTACAAAATGTAAATTGAAAGATTTTGCATATGTATAAATTTCACAGATGTCGACATTTCTAAAGCAAGAACTAACCAAAATTTTATATGCAAATGGGGTAATTTTTTGGTAAATGTTAATGTTATTATGTGTAGTGAAATTAAAGATTAAATACTGTACATGTGGATATTTTTACAAAATGTGAATTGAAAGATTTTGCATATGTATAAATTTCACAGATGTCGACATTTCTATGTCAAGAACTTACCAAAATTTTATATGCACATGGGGTAATTTTTTGGTAAATGTTTAAGATGGGAAATATAAACCGAAGAAACCCCCATGTGAAAATTCCACATTTAAAGTATGCAGATATGTTAATAATGACATTAAATATTCAGAGTTCTGGAAATTTTTTTTTCTCTGTCAGACATCAGGACTGATAGAAGAAAAAATTTGTCAGTCCCACTAAAATCTTGTCAGTCCCATAAATGGGCACCGACATTTTTATTTCGACTGGTTCATCAAAAACTAATAATACGGACATTAAATGGACAACTGAACTATTTTCCGTAACCCAGTATAAAATTAATCTAATAACTGAAAAATACTACAAAAAACAAATGTACCGCCACATACTTTTTATCGGACAACGGGACAGACAATATGCCGTCATCTGTCGGTCGGTGGTCATTTTTGTCGGTCAGGACTGACAGGTCCGTCGATTTTCAAGAACACTGAATATATTATCTTTACATTGAAAGTCATATTTGCCTGTTGTATACATTTTTAAATTGAATATCAATCTAAATTTAATGGCAGCCATCTGTGGTGAATTTGAGCACATTTACACATACCCAACCCAATGCCAACAAAAATATGTTCCATTGCTATAAAACTTTCCATGCATGAGCTGATAGATAAATGATGCACATATCCTTAAAAAATACACATACATCCCAATCAGCATCTATTCCAGACCTTATTTGTGATATTCTCAAAAACTGCATTGATAACATGTACAATTATATCATGTTTTTTATCAAAATTATATGATGAACAAATATTATTTTGCCACTTATGTTAAAAATGTAAAAATCTGTAATTCTTATAATGAGTCAAGGTTAAAATTTTCAGCTGTATTTTGTATTTTTAATTATTATATACATGAGATTAAGGTTTCTACGTGTTCTGAAAAAAAAAAAAATGAAAATTGAAAAAATGTTTGAGAACCAATTTTTTACATTTTTATAATGGGTATTGTTAGGAATCTACTGAAGATGTTCCAGGAGATACATTACTGGGAGAGGTTAATGTTTGAGATTCCACACTATGCTACTGATGTGTACAATAAGAGGGAAGATTTGAGAGGACTGAGAGAACATGTCTTACTGGTAGTCAGAGATTACAACAGGTAAATCAAACTGCTTTACTTTGAAGTGTCACATATGGTGTTCTTTCATATGGAACATAATTTTTATGCCCCCTTCTTTAGGCCACAGAGACATACATTTTACCCTCATCTGTATGTACATCTGTACATATGTCAGTTTTTGTCAAAGATTTCTCTGCTTGTGTAAGTTGGAATGATTTGAAAATTGGTCTGAAGCATTACCATAGGTGTTAACCCTCCCGTTTCCTGCGGGAGACTCCCGTGAAAAATACATTTCTCCCGATGGTCCGTCATCTCCCGCACGGGAGACATAAATATCCCGACATTTTAGATTGATCCCG
>JAULBM010000013.1:276689-293654 GCA_032357055.1 Geukensia granosissima
AATATAGGTCATGTGACCTCAATTTTTGGTGTGGTGAAAGGTCGTGACCTCATGCATCTGCATATCAAGTAATATGAATGTAGGCATTGTAATTTCAAAGATCTGCCTATGGACGCGGACATGGATGCCGAGGGTACTCCAATAGTCCCCCTCTACTTCGTAGAGGCGAACTAAAGAATTACACCGGGTCGATTGTTACATGTGTTTTTAAATAACTTGATCAATGTAACTGTTGGTGGGCTAGAGGTTCCCGAGATTTCACCAGCCAGGCAGTCTTGTCTGATATGAAATTTACACTTAAATAATTTTTGTTATTAAGATTCTAAACCCATGAAATAGCAGAAGATTACTCAATTTATGTATATACAAGCTAGATGTCTTTTTTGCCAGTTTTGGCCGTCTATAAATGTCACGCTTGAAACAAAGGATACTGTTCAACCCTGTAATCTTCCTTCTTCTTCTAAAACATTTTTGTCTGGGCCATAATTTTTTTTGGCCTTCAACATACCAATATCATATTTGGCTAATTAAGTGTTTCAACTTCGAGTTGATGAGTCGCATGAATTCATGACCACAGTGTGAATTTGACCTTTAAATACAGGTTTTTGACATGGAACTTACAAGTAACTTGAAATCAACTTACACCTAAAGGTTATCTTTATAATATTATTTTAAGATCCTTGAATATTGTCTTCTTTGAAATCAACATTGTTCCTCTGCTCAAAAGTTTACATCAAAACTAATTTTTAGCCAATATTTGTTGCAATTTTGTCCTACATGCTGTCAATACTTTTTATGGTTGGCACTTACACAATACTTTTGTCTAAGATGTTTTGGTTAGTGTCTTAGCTTAAGATAACCAGGTTTAATATCAATTGAGTTTGAATTTGAACTAGCTGTTAGAAACAGAGCGTGCTTTTCAAGGTCAGTACATCTTGTCGTCTCTTTTTTTATTTTGTAGTTGTCTGTACTTTATATTACTTTAAACAGTTTGTTTTTAAGTCGTTTTGTCACACCTCTGTCCCACCGTAAGTTAGGGGAGGGTTGAATTCTAACAGACATGATTAACCTGTCTCATACTTTATGTGCCTGTCCCAAGAAGTTGAATTCAACAAAAACATGAAAATTTCTTGTTGGCCATTTCACAAAATATTACTTAACAAAACAATAAAACCAAGTCTAAAATATTCATATTCTTTTATTACTCATTATCCGTTTCCAACTTTTTCAAATTTTTTCATGAAATGAAAACCAAAATGATGAAACATGATATGGCATTTTTCTTATTGCTTGTCATTAAAAAAATGTGTTCTCCAATAATTCTGTTTTCAACTAATAAATTAAATATTGATGACCTCCTACAATAAGATAAAACTTCAACAATCACACTTTAAAAATACATACATAACAATTTCATAATGTAAGAAACATCATCTCTGTAAACAATGTCAAGGTCAAAGTCAACAAAGACACAGTATGCATACAGTTTCTTCCTGCATATATTTTTAAGGGACATTTATTTTTAAAAAATTTCGTTTATATCTGCTGCCCTCAATTTCTTTTTCTCATATTAATTTGTAGTCAATTCACGGTTTCTCTGCACAAAACAAGACTCATTCAAATCATCTACACAGTACATGTAAATGTTTTTTTTTTTTTACTTCCAGAATAAAGTATTTCGTTGATATATATAATTCTACTTGGACACATAGTTTTTTTTTTTACATTTTTGTACTTTGATAATCATATTTATTTATTCCCTGTGTGAATTTTTTCCCTAATTTTACAATGATTCTGATCTTATCCAAGTCTGCAATTTAAACCATATTTCAACAGAACTTCTGCCTTCCTTTATGTCCTTTGAGAGTATAAAAAAATTGATTATTTCAATAAGAGGATCGCTTTAACCATATGTTCAACATGTCCAGTTAATTTTAATGTTCCTGCTCAAGGCTGAAAATCACATTTCAGTAATACTGAAATTAAATGCTTCATCTTAAGTTATAGTATTTCATAAGCCGAGACAAAATAGGACACTTATTCCAAAATATATATATACAAAAGCACAGACACTAACAACATACAATATTTTGGTAACCTAGTCTGCGTTTGCAATCAGGACCAGGCTAACAAAAATATTGTAAGTTACCAGCTTCTGTGTACAAAAGCTGCCCTCTTTACCGTTTATATGATAAACGGATCAAAATCTAAGCCCCCCCCCCCCCCACCCCCTAAAGATATAACATACTTTTATAGGCAGCTTTCTTTATGGTATGAACTCCTTATTGAAGACCATAGTGGGATCTGTATTAGTCGACTATTATAGCCTGTCCAAAAACCCATTTCCAAAAGGCCTTGGTTCCTTCTAAAATTAAATATACCATTCTGGTTCCAGGCTTCCTGGAAGTATCATGAAAAGTTTCCATAGAAATTGTCGATAAAACATGCATCAATTTCTGTCGAGGACAAATTGTGAAAGCTTTCATTTTTAGGTTTTATAAAATAAGATGTGGAGCTTAAATATCTTAACTACTTGTGGCAGTCGTAAGCAAATGCTTTAAGATAATGTAAGGGAAAAGTCAAGTTTTCCCCTTTGCTCATTCTTATATTGAAGGTGATTTACTCCCCAAAAGGGGAACACCTCTTACAAAATCTTAATTTTTAAACCAAACTCAGACTTCCAGAAAAAGGTTATTGGAAAGGACTATTTGGTGGATGGCTGTCTCATCCACAATCATCCACATCCCCTATTTTTATATTTAGTAGACCCAGTAATTCTTCAGCTGCAAATCCACTCAAATTTGTTGCCAAAATGATAAAATAAATTCTTAGCTGTATGCATATAGTATTTAAGTCAACTCCAATCAACTCTTTGTAGAAAAAAATCTAACATTTATTAAATAGGGAAAGTTTTTATACAGAAAACTAAAGAATGGTATCACAAATGGTTACATGAAACTAAACTAAAAACAACAACTATTAGAAATGCATACATATACATATGTATCACTTGTTAAAAACTGTACAATAATGTACAAATTATTTTTCATGCCATCTAGAACAAGAAATTCACTCACCTGAGAATTTAGAAATACAAGTATTTCTGTCATTCACTCCTTTTTTGTGGGACTTACAAATGTATGTTTTTTTCTAAACTAATAACTTTAAGAAATTAGAAATATTCAGTTGCAATGAGAAGAATTAAATATCAAGAGAAAATCAAGATCTTATTATTGCATACCTGTTAACCTTCCCATTTTAAGTGGGAGACTCCCTTTTAGGCCAATCTCCCACCGTGAGAAAGTCTCCCATGTGGTAGACACCACTCTCCCTCTTGTACAAATTTCTTCCCCAAATCTCCCTCTTTGCAGAAATATTGAATTGTTGTAACTGCAATGCTTAAGTAATCAAATATTCATTGAGAAGAAATCAACAAAAGGAGTAGGTATGTTAGGCCCCATATTTGGCCCAAATTTTAGATTTTGTGACACAGTAATGAGTTGTAAAAATGCTGTTAAATAATCAACTTTTATTAATTCATGACTTCTTCTTGTATATTTTTTGTCATTTTGACAAAATGAAAGGGTATATTTGACTATTTTTGACAAGAATTTAACATTTTCGGTAAAAAACTCAATTTTTGGAGGTGTATTGTTCAAAATAAATATGATCACACAAAAACATAACGACATTTACGACTTTTGTCCTTTTGTTAAGGAATTATGAGAAGAATAACAAGATATCACAAATTTTATATCTTTGTCTTAGCTTTGTAATTGGATTTTTTTAGCAAAATCATCATTTTCTTTCTGCAAAAAAGGTCATCACGCAAAATCTCCCATTTAGAATAGCTAAAAGATCTCCCTCTTTTAGCATCAAAAGGTGAACAGGTATGTTATTAGCATCAAAAGGTTAACAGGTATGTTATTATCTAACAACAGTTTTAACTCCAGGATATTCAACAACTATGCATATATCAATCAAGAAAACTTGTACAGGAGTTGTGAGTTTAACCTTGCCTGTTCAATCTCCTAGTCCACATAGTTATATGGAATTGGGAGTTCTACTTCACCAATTTAATCTCTTTGATTATTATTTTCAAAAGAACCTATTCAACTCCAGTTGCTCACTAAGAACTCTTTCATTAAACCTATTAAAAGATTTTTATGCTTTAAGAATTATCCCCCCCAAAAAAGATAATTGAAAATTGGTAGAATTTTAGAGAAAATGTTATTTGTAAAAAAGGGTGTGGTGGTATATGCAAGTCATTAGAAATAAACTTCAATTTTACAAATTTGCTTTGAAAAAGCAGCTTTAAATCAATATAATGTCTCTTGCATTTTAGTTACCTGTACTATACTCCACCAAAGAAAAAACTAAAATTGTGAAATAACTTCCACAATGTTGAAGTCATGATGTGGCATTTTAAAATTGTTTATATTCTTAAAATTGTTTTCATAGAATATCCTTTATCCTTTCAATAACCCCAGTTTTAATATAAAATAAAACCACTATCTGTTTGGGTATAAATGTGTTGGTATGTTGACCATGTTGAGTAAACTGATAAATAATAGAATTTTAAAATTTATCTATTGATAACTGTACTTTCTCCATTCAAGAGAGCTACAGCCTTTTGGTTTGTATTCAGGACTAGCAATCCCCAAAACAAGTACTTTAAATTCATAAATTATTGATGTTGGAATGGTGACAATAATGGAAGTTTAATTTTTGTGTTTTTTTCTAAAGGTGTTACACAACTTAACTAGAAAATTTGGAAAATAGATTCTGTAACTGTATCAAGTGGATAACAAAAAATTTCTCACTTAAAGATCATTAAATTTCAAAATTTTAAGACAGCTGAAAAATATTGCAATTCACAAGATACAGACTGGAGAATTTGTTACTCTTATGATTCAATGGAGAATGACTATGAAATCATTTCAAAAAGATTTCGCTCGAAATTACTTGAGACAATTTTACCAACATGTTGTTGATAAAAAATTTCACAATTTAACTGATGTGTTGTTAATAAATAATTTCAACAGGTTTGGAAAGGTGAAAATGCACGTGATATTACAGAATGCTATTTCTAATTATTGCAATAACAATCGTGTTGCAGTTTTCACAATAATCAAAACACTGCAATAATTTTTGCATTTCAAATACAGTATCCAACAAAATAAAATATATATTTCAACAGTTAAATTTGATAGGAGTCACTTGAGAATTTGAGTTAAAACCAATTCCTTTCATTCTTACAATAACAATAAATATATACATATAACTGGTTGCAACAAATGAACACATTACATGATATCATTGATCAATAATAATATCCAGATAAACGTTTACATAACCATCATTCCAACTCTTCCTTGAACCAATAAAACAGTTCTCTAAATGGATTTCAAACAACCTGAAAACTTTATTTTATCTGTTCATTTCTTTCTGTATGTCATGAAAGTTTATACTGTAAATTGCAAAATACCAAAGTTTAATAAAAAAAACTTAAACTTCTACTAAGTTTCAGTATAACAAAATAAGATGGAAAAAAATATTCTAATCTAAAAATAAGCAAAATTGTCTAAAGGCCAGAAATATTTTAATTTTCCTACACTATTGTTAAAAGCCATGTATTACTTACTGAAAACCAAAACAAAAAATTCTTTAAACATGGGCTTACAATGAAAATGCGTCTATGTGAAACACAATGTAAAAATCTGGCAACAATGTATGCATGTAGGTATAATTCTGTTATGTAGATGTTTTGTATATGAAACATGTACAAATGTTTACATGTATACTTATCATGAATCATACATGTATTTATATATATGAAAATGTATATTACAGATAAGCTGTAACTTTTTAAACAGTTGGGAGACAAATTATTCCATAAACAATGTTCAAAATGATCATAACAGCAGGTTAGACACAATATGCCTTGGAACACAACTGGTGAACAATTTTGTAACCATGTCCAAGTACCAAAGACACCATGGGAATATAAACCGCAAGGTACAAAGATAAACAGACAGGTTACTATGAATATCACAGCAGATGGAAATCTCTTTGATCACTTGGGTGGGCAGAATAAAGTTTATGTCACTTCATCTGGGAAATTAAAATTCTTCTTTAAATGCTGTAGCAAGAGGTAAGGTTCATTTATCACAGAAGTTTTGTAATTTCTTAAGGCATTTTTGGAATGCTGATTATCAAAAATTGCTGTTTATAACTGATATTCAGGGAACTATGCCTCTCACATGCATGTATTTTTATATGTATTAAATCATTCACAAATTTGGAATTTGATGGGCATGAAATTTGTTCAAGAGAAAGCAACCCGATTACTTGAAGGCCAAAATAATCAGATTTTTTCATACATTTGCAGACCTGATTTTGCCAACGTAGAAATAAAGCGGAAATGGGTTACCAGGAGCTTAATTCTATGTGTAATATAGGATGCAATACAGGAAAACCTCAGTTTTGAAAAGCGGAATTCCGCTTTAAAGCGGAAAAAAATCAAGTCTGACATTTGAAGAGATTTATAAAGCAACATTAAACACTGAATAAAAATCTGTGCATGCACAAGTAAAATATTTGGTCAACTGAAATAAAAGCAGAACATTCTTGAGATCTTAGGAAATTCTAAATGATTAAGAACAGTTTCTCAGAAAAGATTAATCATTGCAAATACAATGCATCCAGTTCACTGATTTAACAAGAAATGATTTTTTTTTGCTAATTTCACAAAATCCCCCCCCCTTTAAACATGAAAAATTGAATCAAGGAAAACTAATCTGCAGATTTGCACTAATTAAAAAAAATTCTCCACTGAACATCACCGAGCGCGAGTTTTTTCACTAATGCTCAAGTCCTGAAACTTACAAATGTCAAATTGAAACTTGGTAACAAATACTAGATTAAATTATATAGCCTTTGGTTTTATTTTGCATGTGTAACATAACCGTCTGATGGCAAATAAAACTGCAAATGTATGTAATGAAATGTAAACAAACCCTTGAAGTCATGATGAACTTACTAAAAGGTCATTTTTATAATCACATCTGCAACACCGTGAGCAGCATGGGTTAAGAGTTACCTAAATTTTTAACCTTTGCACCTATCTACAGAAATATCTAGATTCTCAAACTGTAACCAGTGGGTTACAAAAATTTCTTAACTCGAAATTGTTCAATTTTAAAAACTGAGAGTTGAGAAATATTGTAATTCACAAGATACAGCTTAGAAAATCAGTTTGATTCAATGGGAAATTTGAATAAAAACTTCCTAATAGATTTTCAAGACAATCAAACCAACAAGTTGTTAATAAAAAAATTTCTCCAATGGGTTACCGTTGGGAAAGGTGAAAATGCATGTGAAATTAGAGAAAAAATATTTCCACATGCTGTGAAACACAATGTTATAATTACTCCTTTGTCCTGAGATTTCTGGACATTGTGCATGGATATAATTACTTTGAACAAAAATATCACAATGTCTCAAGGTCAATAGATCAATATGACCATTACAATTAAATGACCAAAACATATTAAATAATGACCTCACTTGTATAACAATAGTACAAAAATATGTCATGTTGAACTTCAAGCAGTACAAGAAGTTCACTCCGACAAACACTGTAAAAATATTGTAACTGTTTTTTTTTCAATTACAAAATAATGCTAGTTCTACACTCAATTTACTGAAAGCAGGTTTTATCTTGCATAATTTCCAACAACTAATACTCTTAACCAGGGTTGACATAAGCCATTGCCCAATGCCAGTTCCAATTCAAATTTATGACTGTAAGTCTTGTTCTAAGTTGTTAGTGTGACAAGAATTTCAAGGCTACATACTGGGTAGCAAATTTTTCAAGGACAGGTACATTAATCTTGACGTTGGCAAATGGAAACAAAATTCTATGTCAAGCCCCGTTAAATGGTTAAACATGATTAAGTTTTTAAAAAATGCATGTTTTCTTTGATCTTTTCAATTAATTTTAAAAATGATACATTTTCTCCAATGTTATGGGCTACTTTACAGCCTATAACAATTTATTTTCTTAGATTTCTAAGATCATATTACTTTTCCTCCTACAGGATTTTTTTTCCAGAAAACATCAACTTTGTTCATTGTCAACAAATTCTGACAGGTCATCAACATACATAATTTTCATTGACACTTCAGGAATCACATCAAAAATATAATTTCCTGAAATACTACAAAATAAAATATGCCATTATCAGAACTCTTCCTTAACACCAATGTCCATTAAATTTTCTAAATATTCTTCTTTCTCCCACTTATGGATTGCAATATTGTGACCAAGAACCATTAGACCATCACAGTAGTTCAGACCATTATAACACAGTCCTACATCACATAATACACGACAGTCCAGTTTGGACCTGTCTTCACATCACTTAAAGTCTTGCTGATCATGTTTAAATCCCTGATAATATAAAGAACTGACGAGACCCAGCTTTAGCTCATGTCTAATGGACTGGATCTGTCATCTTCATCTTCTTCTTCGGAGAACTCTGATGGTGTTTCTGTTGCTGCTCTTGATGGCAAGTCAGCATGAGACCCTAAACTGGAGGAATCATTGGATATTCCCTGACAAGCCATTGCAACTTCCATGTCCGACGTATCACTGCTGTGCTGGGTTAAAGCTGCTGGTTTTGACCTGTAATAAAAACTCCATTATACCAAAATGTAAAAAAAAAATTGCACCCACTGACACTTTATTCCCCCCTTGCTGAGAGGGGGGTGGTTGGAAGTTATTAACCTCCTACACAGCAAAGTTATGCTCTCAGTCCGACAGCCTATTTATACTGCATATACTTGATGTACATGTAGGTCTACATTTTAGTGATAGATAAAACTGACAACTTTTTATTTTCTTTACATCAAATCTGACATAAATTCATTTCAACCAATTCAATTAGAAGTACAAAGATAGACAATTAAGAATTAAGTAAATGAACCGAAATAAAATACATTGTATTACTTAATAAGATATTGGTTTAATTGTTAGTTTGATTGGAATTTAATGCCACTATCAACAATATTTCAGTCATATCTCAGCGGTTTTATAATTGGCATTAAATCTTGCAACAACATACACCCTTTATCAATGTTGTGATCTGCTAATTTCTTATGAAGACTCAAGTCAACAACATAATTTTCAATGAATTCATTCTTTTACCTAGACACATGTGGCACAGGTGAAAGCCCTGTGGACATTGGTCGTATGCCACTCTGCCCTGCATTTGCCATTCCACTATTTGCAAGCTCTGAAATCAGACAATCAAATTATTACAGATCAATTTTAATGTTTCAGATGTATATAATTTTTTATTATGAATTATATAATTTTAAATGGTGAGAATTGAAATTTTGTATGGAACAAGTCATTAAATCTCTATATGTCATAGTGAATATACTATTCAAGATTGAAAATTCCAGAATCATTGCACTGTATTTATTTCAGGAAAATTGCAACAAGCTAAGAATCACATTAGTTCAAACTTGCATTCTTAAGCCTATTTATGCATGATTAAAACAAATTAAGGATTCACATTAACACATCTTATATGTTGTTCAGCAATGTTATATTCCATGTAGAATGTAACCAAAAGCTGGCAAAACACTCTAGGGAATATTGCCTTGAAAAAGTGTTGTAATGATGTTGAAAATTGATGTTTTAATCATTTTTAGTTTTGCCATACAATAAAAGGGTTACTGCATGAATATTAATAAAAATTATCCCTCATAGTATAATTATTGCACTTACAAGATGGTGCAATATAATATTCTACTCGGTATAATATTCACCAATATTCGTGCAATAACTCTAAATTATTCCCAGCAATAATCTTAATTTTCAGTATTGGTACTTTTCTTTTTCACACTTTCTGTTAAAGAATGAATTTCCAGATTATTGCAAAAATAATATAAGATTTTTAGGAGATGACTCCAATTTGGCCATCAAATTCTGTATACTGATTAAACTACAATGTCAAGTTAAACAATGGGTTTTGTTTTATGAATATGAAAGTTTAAATCAATATTAACCAATAAAAAACTTCTAGACAATGGTTCAGGAGATTTAATCAATCAAGATTTAAACATCCACTTACCAGAGGTAAATACCTACTGCATTTGGGTATCAAACTAATTTCTATGATATTTAGCCTATAGTATGTTTTTTCTTTTTAGTTAGGGGTACCAGAAAATCCCCAGTTCCAACTCTTCAGGTATTTTCAAATAGAATACATGTACATTGTACCTCCAACATGTAGCCAAACATAATAAACTGTGGTTTTGACATTGAAGATGATAATTTGTATTGGTAACTTGATCTTTCTTATGATCTTATCTCAGTATTTTCAGGAAGAGCTACAAGATGTGACACTGGCAATTGCTTAGCTAAGTCATTTTAATTGTGATATTACTGATGAAGGGACCTGTGTTTGGAATTCTGGGGGACATGATGTCCCTGAACGCCGCTATTGTAATGTACGCACAGCAATGTTGCTGTGGTAGCATGTAGTATACGAGTAAACGTTGAAATGTACAGCAGTGTTTATGTTATCTTTCTCACCAAAACAAGCTGGAACACTGACATAGTCAGCAGGGGCACCTCCAAGGGAATTCTGTGTATGGGTAAAAAGGAAGTAGTAACATTGCAAACCTCTTCTTGGTGCCAAGCCCTTATAATGATGGGCAATTTGAAGGCTTCAAATTAAATCCTCGTGTATCACAGCTTATCCAATCAGGCTGACTGCGACACTGGCAATACATGTAATTACAGTATCAACCAAACCATCAAATATCTATTATTCTCCAATTACTTACCTAATACATATGGTGATAATGACTTTGGAATCATTTTGACAGCCTTTGTGAGGTCTTGTTGTGAACACTGGCCCTTCTCCAACCCTAGAGCCATACCCATTCTTTTTAATACTTCTATGTCATCATGTATTTCAAATGTATTGTCAAAATTAAATAAATATTCATATCTGAAAAAAATTGAATATTTGTGTTATAAATAGTTCAATAATAATAAAAGGAACATGAAATCAATAACACTGATAACAATGCAATCAATCTGAATGAGAAGTGAACTCATCACAAGGAGAGGGATTTTATCCTTGTTGAAGGCTTGATAGATATTTCATTTTTTTTATTTTGGATGGCTGCTCTGAATGATCTCCTCAGCATTTAATCCATATCTTTACATTTTCAATTTTTCATATAAAAAGGGTTTTTTTCTTGTTATGGCTTTTAAAATGCATTGATCCTATTCAAAACTGTATAGTGGCCCTGATATGCAAGATACAGTACAAATCTTCTAATGCAACTGATGGGAGGTTACTCGTTAAAATGTACATGTAACATACCCAAAATTTTCCATATTTATTCAACATTGGTAAATTTGAATTTTGAAAGAATTCAGACCTCATCAATTGGCAACCAACTCTGTAGTTCCCAAGCCAGGTCAAACCAAAAACATTACATTTTTGGTATTTACTGCTTCTCTACCTAACAAGTGGTATTAAGGATTAAGTGCAAACGCTGGTTGGCTTGGAGTCAGAATATTTCCAGTTATTGTCTTCTTATGACAGTTACCTGATGAGCTATCATGTATTCAGCTAAGACTGTTCCATAAATAATAATCAGGTGGTTTGTAATGGCAGTTGTGATTTTTTTCTGTGCAGTGCTATTCTTTAATTTCTTTTCTCTTGGTGTTATAGGGTTAAGGAAATATGATTCTATGGGTTGGTGCTATCTTTTCAGTAATTTCTTATCACGTCTTGAGAATTTTATAGATGATTGGGTTTTTCTACTAATTAGATTCTGTAGGTTGTGGTTCCAAAGATAAATGCATTTCTTAACACCCCATATAATTTTATCTGGAACAGCCCTTAACATGTTGGTCAAGCACAATGCAGGATTCATTCATTTATATCTTAAATAATTATATGCTCTAGTCCTGAATATGCATGAAATATTTGCTTATGTAATCAAGCAACATTCAAGACATCAAATTGCTGAAGGCATAACAAATATTTAACTATTTGCTCCATTACTGTTTATAAACTCCTAGAATTGACACTTGTTTGTCTGTTTGTTTGATTGCGATTTAACACCACTTTCAACAATATTTCAGTCTCATTGCAGCGTTCAGTTTTACTGGTGTAGGAAGCCAGGTACCCCAAGAGAACCACAGACCTTGGACAGGAAACTGTCTAACCTTATCACATGTGATGCAGGTCAAACAAACACCCTTTTTGTATGGTACAAAAACAGACTCCACTCACGCCGTATAGGTAATAGGCTACAGTGATCTATTCTTCTACTTAGACCACTTGGCCACCAAGACCCCAGCACTGATGCTAGATATCAATACCATAAACTCATTAAATCTCTGACCAACTTACTTGTCATTTGAAATAGAACAATCGATGACGGTCTTCTTGCTGGTATTTACTATGATAAATGGTAGCTGTATGGCAGAATTTGGTGCTGGAGGACCTTGGCTTTGTTCCATTTCTCTGTTCCTTTGAACCAAATTCTTAAAAGCTATTTGCTAAAAGTAGACAGAGAGTGAAACAAATAATACTGTATTCAGAAATTCAAAATCACATTTGCAAAATAAAAATTCTCTTCAATTTTTTGCATTTTTTCAGTGTTGTTTTCAACAAGAAGATATGTTTCATTTCAGAATGTGCAACTATATTCAGAATTCAAAGGCTTTATTGAAAATGTTTGGTTAGGCTATACTAAAATGTTTGGTTATCAGGAAAGGTGCTATTTTTACACAACTTTAGCAAAGTTAGATTCTCAGAGGATTTCTATATTAATTGTTGTCCATTCAGAGAAGTTGTGCTATTAAGAGGCTGTTCACGACAAAGCAGACAAATCATCTGATATGGATGGCACATTGTAAAATCATTCCACCAGTTGTGTTTTTTTTTTGTTCCAATGTAATGTTGACCTTATATACAAGTGTGAAAGAATGGAGATTTTTATGTTTGAAGAGGGGATGGATCCTAATATGCTTTCAAATATCCATAACAAAGCAACTAAATTATATGTATTTAGCAGAGTTATCTCCCTTTATTTCACAGCTTTTAGTGCTTTCTATGCAATTAATTACACTCAAAATATTGTAATCCATTTGTCAACACCCATTTCTTGTATTCCATGGACAGCCTCTTAACAGAATAATTTATTTGTAATTTTTTACAGTTGTCTCAAAAAAGATTTTTGTTCTCATTGTCTTAACATCACGCTGAAGGTTATGACTTCAGGCCATATAAAAATAATCTCTGGTTCTGAGGACAAATTCTGCAACCATGGTAAAAGAGGCCTTTTTTAAACCTTTTAAGGTTAAAATGTTTGTTTATCATTGGTTAAACATGTTAAATATCAAAAAAGACACATGAGTTTTTTTCTTTGAAAAGCCTCATTACAAGTTTTTATTTTATAACATGAACTGAAAACAAATTAATTTTTTTTATCCTGAACACCTGCTCTGGTGTTATATACTTAAGTCCTGTAATTACAAACTTGTAGCATAAGTTCCTGTAATTACATACCTGTAGTACTCCCTGTAGTTACATACCTTAGTACTCCCTGTAATTACATACCTGTAGTATAATTTCCTGTAATTACATACCTGTAGTACTCCCTGTAATTACATACCTGTAGTATAAGTTCCTGTAATTACATACCTGTAGTATAAGTTCCTGTAATTACATACCTGTAGTACTCCCTGTAATTACATACCTGTAGTATAGGTTCCTGTAATTATATACCTGTAGTATAAGTTCCTGTAAGCACATACCTTAGTACAAGTTCCTATAATTACATACCTGTAGTATAAGTTTCTGTAATTAAATACCTGTAGTACTCCCTGTAATTACCTACCTGTAGTATAAGTTCCTATTATTACATATCTGTCGTGTAAGTTCCTGTAATAGCATATTTGTAGTGCAAGTTCCTGTAATTACATGCCTGTAGTATAAGTTCCTATAATTACATACCTGTAGTATAAGTTCCTTTAATTACATACCTGTAGTAAAGGTTCTTGTAATTACATACCTGTAGTAGAAGTTCCTGTAATTACATACCTGTAGTATAAGTTCCTGTAATTACTTACCTGTAGTATAAGTTCCTGTAATTACATACCTGTAGTATAAGTTCCTGTAATTGCTGTGTTTTGTGTTTAATTCTTTCTATTTTCTTTTGTTTTTCTGACTGAAAAGTAGACAGACAGAAAATAATTGACATATCAAAACTTTTTTTTTTTATAAAATACACACATACAGAGGGAAGTGCAAAAAGTATTCGGTCACTATCATTTTCCACTATATATTTCATAAAACCACAATTTTTCCAAAAATATTTGTGAAGCCCTTCAAATCAATCCAGTATATTTTATAGGTTCATTTGTTTAACTTTGATGTTATATTTTTCCTTACATATTAAGGGAAACTTTCTGTTTAAATAATTAATGCCTTTACAAAATGTTTTTGATTAAAAGTGATTTTATATGAAATAAGGTTTAGCTTGATTAGACAAGTAATATATGCCTTATTTGGCTGTACATAATACACATTTGTACATAGTACACAGGGCCTTTTTCAGCCCCCAAAACATAGGAAAAAGTCTTAGTAGAATTATTATACTCGAGGACTTCTGTTAAGAATGTCCCAGTAAAGATCATCATGATCGTACAAGTTTTCACCACTGTCTGATAAATATTTGTTCAGGTGATCAGGTCTTCATTTCTTCCTATTTAACAGTTAAAACAACTTTAAAATTAAAAATTAAGCTCAACCATGTCAACTAGCAAAGAATTTGAAGAAAATAATGACCAATTTACAGCCCGGAATTGACAGTGCAGTAAAAATATTTTTTCATGTTCGGTCTGGAACAGCAACCAAACTGTGTTGAATTTATCTCATGTTTTTTTAACTTTAAAGCAAAAAGAAATTATTTTTAATCATTTTTACTGAAATTTAAAGAAAGGTTAACAATAATCAGCTACCTTTTTACAACCAAGAGACACTTAAACTATGGAGGAACTTTTAACACTTGACGATCACGTGGTTTTGTTTTGTTATTAGCAAACTGTGTAAATGTAGTTCTCTTGTGTCAATATATGAAAGAAATACCTATTCCTGATAGATCAACATTAATTCAAGTTGGTGAAACGAAAGTAGAGATATATTTCATGTACTGCAAAAATCTTTCTTTTCTTTAAACATCGTCAAAAATGGACGCAAATAGCCAATCTGACAACTTGTGAAAAATTAACAAACTTCATGTATGGGGTACATTGTATGCACCCCTAAACCCTTGAAATGCTTTTAGGGTAAAAGATAGTGTATAATCTATAGCTTTTTACAGCAATGTGATATACAATGGATTTGTTCCAAATTCCACAATATTTCACTCAGAGCTATACATTATTTGTTTTTCTTCTGGTCAAATTTTCAAAACCTACCCACCTGTCCACACCAAAAACACACAAACACAAAATGAGAACAGTTTTGAATGCTTAAATATTGCACTTTAAACAGCTTTTTTAACCTACATATATCTGAGGCCATTATATCTACATTGATGATCAACTGCTAGTTTCACCTACATATATCTGAGGCCATTATATCTACATCGATGATATTAAACAATAGTGCAGTGTGTTTGGGGATGTTGAGATAATTTTTTTTAATACCATGATTGCATACAGATTATTTTCTGTGTATGTGTTTTTGACATTAAAATGCTTTAAACCTACCCGCATGCAGAAGCAAAACAAAGAAAAACACAACTGTGGCCTAACCTTAGATAAATCCTCAGAGGGTGAAATTTCTTAATTTGTTTTTGCGGATGAAATTTCTTAATTTGTCATTTCAATAACTTTTGAATATACACACAACTGAAACTGTCCACCATTAATTTCTTACAATCAATGCAGCACATTAAGATAAAATTTTTAAACATTGAGTTCTGTTTCATAATGAAAATTTAGAGATCCTTGTGTCAACAGGGATGTTTTAGACATTTCACGACCCTTGGTATTTACCAGAAATTCCCTGGCGTTAGTATATATAATAACATACAGATACGAATTTGTACAGGATTCGACTTGTGAAATCTAAGAATCACATCCCTGTGTTAATTTGAATATCAGATTATGCATATATCCTTTTCCAAGTTTGGAACAAGCCATTGTGTTATTATACACAAATCATGTGCTGAAAGATAATCTGTTTCACCTCTAAATTTTGGCACTCTTGGGCAGAATTTGTAGGCAATCCTATCCATCGAATTTCTTTTTTCTCCTTGGATATAATGTTCATTGCCATTAACACATTTAAAGCATCATAAACTCTCCGTCGAATATTCTTCTGATCATATGCCTAAAAATAAATTATAGACAACAATTATGATACATGATAGTTTAAAAGCAAAATATCTTAAAAATTTTTTCCCAGAATTAGTGCACATGTGTGGTTGTTTGTGGAACAAGGTTTTTTAACACATTTGAAAGTGTTGTAATGCAAACTTTTTTAATCTTTGGTCTCATTTGAAAGAAACAAAGACATAATCCATTAAATAATACACTCTGTGCATATTTTTTTGTATGTTAAAGATGACCTTTTTAAGTACGTCTAAAATGTTATCAAACAGTTAAATATATGTGCTTTTTGGAAATTTAAAGCAAAAGTGTTGTTAATGTAGGAAAACTGTGTACTTATATCTGTAATCAGGACATGGAAAGTCCCTTTTGACCAAAAATGTTCATATGATGAAACATGGATTTTAGTGAAATTTCATTCAGACAGAAATACAGTAGACTCCTCCTAATTGAATACCATGAATGTCAGAATAAAATATTCAAATAGCCGGTATATTCATATAGCCGGTATGCATATTTGT
>JAULBM010000013.1:293754-304653 GCA_032357055.1 Geukensia granosissima
TTATGAGCCTATGAACTGATTTTCTTTGAAGAAGTATACGGTTCAGTTTGGAACAATGAAAAAAAGAAAGGGATGAAGTCATTACTATGCATATTTGATTTTCGATTTTCATAGTCTGTAGTCAGGTCATGTGTCCATGCTAGGGCAATCGGCAAACCTTGGGTGACTCTGCTACTCTACCTCAATCCCTCGGATGTAATAAGAGATTTGATATGTGTCTAGGCGCTACATTAATTCGCCAGAAGTTGACCGTGTCACTGTCGTGTCACTCGACCAAAGTTGCGACGAGTGAATGATAGGGCTGAAATATAACTGATGGCATGTGGCATCAAGGAAAATTCGTATAGTTTTACAGAAATTTTATGTTTTTACGTCTTGCCTTTATGTGACGGGTGCATATAGATTTAACCTTGTATGTACATTCGTATGTCTGTCAATTTTTGTCAAAGATTTCTCAGTTAGTGTATGGGGATTGATTTGATATTTGGTCTGCATATGTAATTTTGCATTCAGCATAGTTGGAAATGTAATATTGTAAGAATTGAAAGTTCATTTATTCAATTTCTTAGAGGTAAAAAAAAGCATTGATAAAATGCACATTTTTATTATGAAGTGATTCAGTGCCTCTGCACCTGATGCAATACCTGCTACAGTCAATGCTTTTATACGCCAATAAAAAAAAAATAAGCATTCAGTTCTAAATAAAAATAAATTACAAGTAGCAAGTTTTATTATGTAGCTTTTTTATAATAATGGAACATTCATACATATAGATTCTTGAATTTACAGAAGTTATTTTTAAGGTTCTGAGGAGTATTTAACAGATTAGTGTTGATTAAAGAGATCTGACATCAGAATACCTGCAAAGATAGTAGCACAAAAAGGTCTCCACTTTGATGAATATGAAAAAAGGTGTTTAAACACAAAAACCTAGACAAACTGACCCCCTAAATAAGAAAAAAAAATTGGAACCAAAGAAAAAGGGAAAAAAAAACACAACAAAACACAGCAAACAGCAAACCACAATATGAAATGGACAGTAATTTTGGGATTTCTCCTTCCTACTGCCAACTGTATATCTGCCTTCTTTGTTATGTGGTATGTTTCCGTTTGAAATGAATAATAACAGTTCAAAGAAAACTTTACAACATACATTGCTGTGACTGCAACCCAAGCTAAAAAAGAGTTAAAAACCAAAGTTAAACAACCCAAGCTAAAAAAGAGTTAAAAACCAAAGTTAAACACAAATCTACACAGAAAACCATAAACCGATAAAAAAACAGGCATGAAGTTGGGTCCTTCATATTAGTCAGCAGGGACTTCATCCAGTTAAAGTGACAAAAATGTTACAATGATGGAATTTTACACTGCTACCATGTACAATCAATTTTAGTTAATTTATTTCATTATCATTTGGCATTGAAAATTATTGGTTCAAATAAAAATATTGGACTTATGTTGCGCTACAATTAAAATTTGATAAACAATATCTTTAGTGTTTTTTTAAATATAATTTTTATCCAAAAAACATTGCCAAAAGGGATTGGACACATTTATGAAACTTAATGAAGTCCTCTCTCGTCTTCAGAAATAGGAAAATATTTTTATATAATGAACAGTAATGAGTTATTTTTTGAATAGTCACATCATGTATAGATACAAATTATATATAGGAAATTTATTTGTGAAGATTTAAATAGGAAAAAAAAATACTTAGAACATTTCCGCTATCAGTTTATTTTTGCCGATAGTTAGAGAAATGACAAGAATAAGAAAAAATAGATAATTGATGTTTTTATTTAGTGGGAAAATTATTTATATTATATTTTAATAACCATAATTGACAAAAATTAATAAAAGGTTTGGTAGAGTGAGATTTAAATTTTTATCTTCATTGAAATGTGTTATTGAAAGATATCGGTGAGTAATTGCTGATAGCAATACACGTTCATTAGAAAGAAGATTTAGATATTGCATAAAAATCACATATTGGCAAAAATCTGATAAAAATTTCATTCATATGCAGATTTAAATCAAATTTATTCCAACAAACATGAATGTTTAAGACATTTATTATTCAAGAAGACAGCATTCAATTGCACCAGTGCATTTTCATGCATGCCTGTTGCACAGTTTATTGATTTTGAAAAGTAAAGTATTTTTTTCTGCCTTTCATATGCAGTCAGTGACCAATCAGAATTGAAATTCTATTTTTAGCAAACTGACGTGTTGTCTGAGGATCAATGTGTGTGATATGTGCCATGCTTTCACTTGTAGCTGTAAAGATCAGTTTGCTTTTTAAAAGTAGCCAGTCGCTGTTTGAATTTGTGTGAATCATTTGTATGAGATATTTTTACAATTTTCTGGAACATTTTCATAACCATGACCAGGTAGGTTTTTGTGTAGTTTTGTTATTATTGATATACCAATTTGACCTAGATTTGAAGCAGACGACTACTTAATGTGTAATAATGTTTTGACCAGCAGTTAAAAAGGGCATTTCAGGTCACTCTATTTAATACCTTTATTTATAGACCAACTGACCACAGAAAAATGGACTAAAATAGCCCATTGTTGTTGCTTTCACTTTAATCAGAGCATGGATTATTGCAGAATTTGTAAAGGCTTGTCAACTGAAATAGAGAATAAATATCTTTTTAATGGTGGCTGGTGTAAAGAAAATAGAGGGGATGTGGGTGTATAATTTTGGCGGTTGATAATAGGTTTGAAATACTTAATCACTAACTGTCATCTTTATTTGTTAGGTTTTCAATACAGGTAGTTCTTTTCTTTTTTTCACGTGATCGATTTTGATTAGAAGATTGTACATGCGCATACGGTTTTTCTTAGATTTTGTTTGTAAAAAATTGGAGATGGAAATTCCGGTAGATGTTTAAACTGAAGAAGACATTAAATTCTTTATGAGGAGCTGGGTGCTAGTTTCATCTCTTTTGTTCCACGGCTGTGTTCAGTATTTGTCTTAATGGCTGTCGATTTGTTCGGAAAAGCAGAACAGACTGTATAATTTATCGTCACACAGTATACATAATACTCTTATACCTGTGTATTGTTTATAAGATAAAAAACGGAAATTGTAACATTGCCCGCCATGTGACCAAGTTGTAAGTAATCCTTATTCATTTTTTTAGCAACAAATTGATTGAAATTATATGTTTGTACTCAAATTGAGACCAGAAATTTTGTTTTAAATACAAATAAATGTGCGAAAGAAATAAATAGACAATTTAAATTCAGATGATCCATTTCTTGTTAGTCTGCCATTTAAAAAAAAATTAAAAAGATGAAACAAGCAAGCTCAATGAAGCGACACCTTAAAAAAAAATTGAATGCTTTGTCTAACACCTGAATTTGTAAAGACATTTTATAAGATCAAAATTATTGAAATTATGAGAAAATTTAACTTAGTTTCCTCTCATTACAATCCCTGGCTTGTGAATTTAAACTTTCTCTAACAAGTGCCTAAACAGTTTTATAGTTTCTTTTGTCAGTGAAAGACCTCATTAAAAGAGGTCACCAATAGGCAATATTGACATCTGACATCCTACTGGCTTTTGAATTCCCATACTTAGTCAAAAAATTTTGTGGAACAGTCAAACCAGTATATATTGGCAATTGTGGCAATGGGTTTGTCTTGGTGTTTTTTATTCTGTTGAATATCCATTTTTGGTGGTGTCCAGGTAGGTTTTTTTTGTGTGTGTGCATGCATAGTTTTTTGTTTAGGGTGATTTGGGGCTTTTCATAGGGATTGGTGTTCGCCTTGTGGAGACCTCTAGATTTGTAAATTCTTCTGTTTTTGTAAGGGTTGCAGTTCGGTCTCTGGCATTTACTTCATTTTCATTTTCATATCAAGCAAGATAAAGTGGTGACCTTATAGAAAGTGTGACTTTTAACTGAGGATCACAATGCAAAGATGTAACTACTTTAAGAAAACAGCTAAGACTGATTTTTTGGCTGAAATGAGGAGATCTATATGGCAGGTTTTACTGAAATTATTTTAAACAAAAACACAACTTTGCTAACAAGATAATCCTTCCAAAATGGCCTTGAAAGTCGTGGAATCGAGAACCCATGCAGAGCAGTCAAATAAGATAAAGACTTACCAAAACTTTTTTATAATTCATATTCTGTTAGGCCTAAAATAAAATATTGTTTGTTTGCTGTTTACCGACCGACCCTGAAAAATCGGCCTGACTGACAAAATTTTATTGTGCCTATTTTTAAAATATTTTTTTATTTGATCCGGATATTTCTGTTACTGCCAGATATCAAGTTTTTGGTGTGTATTTATTTTTTTTTTTCTGCAAACCTTCATCACTGATAAAATAAAATATTTTTCCTACATACCGACCCAACACTTTGAGAGTACAGTCGGAAACAGCAAAAAACATATCTTTAAGGTAGGCCTTGTGTGTCATAAGGCAATAATAAGTTGATGTGGAATACAATACAATACAATATCTTTTATTGCCAATTTGGGCGCCCAACAGGGCAGATACAATATAAACAATGGAAGTAGGAATATATACCATGTATACAGGGCAGTGTAGGTCTAGTTATGGTGGATTTGTTACCATTTTTCTAAGGTTTCAAAAAAAAAAATCTTTGTAATAAAACAACCCATGAAGTTAACGGACCAGTGTTGAAAAAATATATTTTATTCTGTGTTGTTTGTGTAAATGAGTTGTCAGTTATCTGGGTTGGTGCAAGGACATTGAAGTGTGCAATTAAAAGAGAAATGTGTTCAACCTTGAGACCGTCTGCTCTTCATCAAAACAATTGTTTTATGTAAAAGTTTTAGAAACATATGGGACACTTTTACCATATCAGTCATATATTTCCTCAGGCAATTTTTTAAAAATGTTGTTTTTCTGCATTGTGCATCTTTAATATTCATCTTTTTTAAACCTTGACAAATATCGTAGATGAAAAAGGAAGGTTACAGTTATATTACTCCAGAGAAAGAAATTAAAATTCATTCACACAGTTATTTTTCAAATAAAATCGGTTACGTAATTGTGGGATTGTAGGGCTGATTTGACCTTGTCATTGTTTAAACAGCGATAAAATCCTTGCAGACGTGCACTCAGTAGGCAGGTGTAGCTGTACACAAATCTGAGCAGATGTTTACTTTTAATGAATACTTGTACACGTAAATTACAACTTTAATTTTCTTTGTCGTTTTTCTAAAATCAAAGCCACAATTGCAGTTGCTACATTTTATTGAAGAGCTTTTAAATCTTTTTTTCAGTTTCTTTAGAAGGAAATTCGATAAATTTGACCTTGTCAATTCTCATTTCTTTGTGTTGGTTGAACTTTCCTTGATCAATTTAAAATCTGATCTCCAGATGAATTTCTAAACTCATTTCAGTTTAAACACCATATTAATTAAAGATGGATTCTTTTTGTTCATTGTTACATAATATCCAGCCATACGATTTTTGCTCTGCAAGAACTGCGCAATGGTGCATCTTAAGTGTATTACAAAGAAAATGTTAATTTCAGTTTATGCGGCTGTCATTCAAATGTCTCGGCTCTGGCATGCGACGCCAAACATGCTTGCTTTTTCAATTGTAATGCAAATAGAAATTCTGTTTACTGAAAGGTCTGAAGATGTTAGATTTCTCTAAAAACGCCATGTTTTCTAATTACTTTCGATCATTTCCTTGGTAAAGCTGTCTAACCGTTTCCTGTTGAGTTGAAAGTAAATAAAAGGCAAGAAGATTTTTCTCTAAAGAGCTAAAGGAGAAGATTGGAGTTAATTTTGTTCTGGTGTGTTATTTTTATTCTCATGGTGAATTAGTTGGCGCCAGATTTGTATACAATGACACCCGCGAGTCTTTGATTTGGCTTTTAGAGAGGTCTGATGATTATTATATCATTGCACAAATATATTTCCATGCAAATGATAATGTCATTCTTTGAATTATTTGTATTCCATTGATAAGAATTGTTACATAGTTTATCAAGTTTTGGTTATATTTAGAAATTCAGGATATGGGTTAAATGTCTACAGAATTAACTATTTCTGAAAGTACTGGCATATCCACTGATAAGTGAACAATCAAACATTGTTTCAAACTTATAATTAAACAGTCAAACATAGTTCAAAACTTATAATTAAACAATCAAACAAAGTTCTAAACATTAATGGGGCTCCAGGAGGGTATCCCTTGCAGGTCACAAGATTGCATTTAAGAATGGTCACATTGAGGCAAATGAGTCTGGTCACAAGAGGTTGGGACTTGTTTAAAAAATTTGAATGTGCTATTATGGTAGGTCGTAAAGTCCCCTCCCAAACCCCTAAAAGTCACATGTTGTTTTTCACCCACCTGGTGTCTCATAAATGCTTTTTCTCAACTTGAAGTCACTAATTTTCTAGACAATGCTGGAAATCGCCATTTGCCATGGATGTTTTCTTTAGGTGCTATTGTTTTGGTAATGTACAATAAAAAAATTGATGCCTTCAACTCTTTTTTGGTAAAGTATATTCTTTCCCCCCCCCCCCCAACTTAGTATCTACACTTTGCAGGAAACATCTGTCATATTTTAAAAGGATTACAATATGGCTACCATAGCTAGTTCTAGCTTCAGACTGGCTTATTTGCAAACATTTACTTTGAAACTTATTTTAACCATGTGAACAGAAGATTATATTACAAGTTAACTGAGAAAGAAATTATCAGATGAATTCTGAAGTCAACTGTTTAGAATATTTTTACTCTTTGAGAAAAAACAAGGTTTGCCCAACTTAAAAAAAAAAAAAAACATGCATATTGTCCTTTGAATGCCCTGAAGTCCTCCCACATGTCTGCAGATTGTCTGCATGAATCTTTGCAACAGTTGGCAGAAGAGCAACCCGGGCTCAGCCACTTGAGCCTCTTGTTGCTTGACCTGGCAGTCTGAGAACCCCATAAGTACAGATTTAAAAAAAAATTATTTAAAAATAACCTAAGACCCAGCCAGGTCATAAACTTTAATTTTTGAATGAAATTGTCTTATTTGACAGAAACCAAGGTTATATGATCAACTTCGTAAGGTAAAGCCAGTCTTTTTCACACATGTCACATTGAAATATGTCGCTTTTTTACTTTTACAAGTTAATGTTTCGATTTGATTAATTCTTCTTTCTTATGAGGAATAGGTAACAAGAGGCGAACTCAATCGATTAGATTTAATTTTTTTATTAGTACACGAACTTCTACAGGTAAAAATTTCTTTTGATCTTAAGACTTAGTGTGAGCAGGTGTCGACACTGTGATCAATTGGACAAATAAAAAGATTTGGAAGATCGGATGTCTTTTGTCCCAATCAATAGTTGTCAGTAGATTTGTTTTAATGCAGTCCTGGCCAGACAGACGAGTCCAAATCAATTAGATAAAATTGGATAGAAGGATTTCTCCCATATGACATATTAATACAATATTGATAGCTGTGATAAAAACATAAATTCATGTTTTGTTTGTGCAATCCCTACAAATTGATAAGCTTGATGGAAAATAATAAATGTATGACACAATAGAAATGTCATAAGTTCATTTTATTATGACACTGAAATATCAGCTATATAACAAATTGAACTTTAATGCCAACTGGTGCTTTTGATGTGTAACTGGAAAGTGCATGGTTTATGCAGAGTGCTTTATTTTTTATATCCATATAAAAAATTGACTATTCGTAGAATTGAAGAAAGTTTAAGTGGACATAGTTGTATATAACCTGAGTTCCTCCTCAGAAATCTCCCCGTGTATTTCATATAGAAACCACTTTTAAAAAACATGTTCTGATGTTTAATTGGGCATAATTTTTTAGGGCCAAAAAGATTTGAAAAGAAAGATAATTCTGACGCCCAAATTTAAAAGGCATGGATGATAAGAAATTTCAACTATATTTTTAATCATCCATCCTTAAAAAACAGCAAGTCAAAATTTTATATCAAACGGCTAACATTCTGCGCTAAGGGATATAAATTTTATTAAAATCAGATGAAGATAACTACTTTATATGAAAAATATTTAGAAAATTTAATGGCGGGATCTTATTTTCCGTCACAACCAATCCTGACTTACCAGAAATTAGATAACTGATGTTTAAAAGCACCAATTGCTTGACAATTTGTCCCATCTCTTTTTTTCTTTCCAAATATTTGTGAATTTAGGGTTCTGAAAGAGTGCTGGTTACTACGTCTTCTACTTTTAAAGTCTATCATATTGTGACAAGAGAATGCCTTTTTTTTTGGTATAGCTGGAAAAAAAATGATAAATGTTGCTGAATTTAGTACATTGTCGTGTAAACCTATGAGACAGTGAAATAGCAGGTTATAAACATTTCTGTACCGCATGAGAGGAAAAATTATTTTGCTTTCCTTTTCATAACAAAAAAATTTTCTCAGAGGAAGGTTCTGAAAAAAAAATTTTTTTTTGAACACAAACTTCCAGGAAACAGCTGCTGCTTAAGACCATCTGACTAAGAGCATTAGGTTGGTGTGTAAGACATGAATCCAAACCCACCACCACCAGAACAATACTCTTGACAACATTTTGTGAAATGTTTATTTAAGACAAAAATTTTTTAATGAACTGTATTGTATCATAGAGCATTACATGTGGAACTCTTCTGTTTACACCTTCTTGAGTATTGCTGAAAAACTTCAGGAAATAGCAATGTTGTCTCAGTTATGGCTGCTTAAGATCACCCACAGATGTCAACACTGTATTTGCGATTTTTGCACCTAGAACAAGGATATAATCTCAAGTGGCATTATTAATCGTATTTTCTGTGTCTGATGGACTGAGCAGCTAAAAACGCAGTGTAAATAACAATGATGGCAAACTTTGTTACTGCCAATCTCATTACGATTACTAGTTACGTAACTAAACAAGAGGAAATTAATTTAACAGCTTAAAATAATCATCGTTTTCAACATATCTTTAATTGAAAAAATACAGCAGGAACATATTGTAATCGGCAGGCATTTGCAATTGTGGTTTTTTATGTTCATTACAAATATATAAGTGGAAGAGAGCTACTCAATTTATAATTAACGAATGTTATTTTTCTTCTCGATTACTGTGATCATTGGCATTAGATGTATATAAACTAATGTACAAATTGTACAAATCGGAGAAACCTCACTGAGATTTTGTTACTGATCAGAATTAAACCTGTCTGTTGTCTTTGTATTGGAGTCGTAAAATAATTACAGACGATAAAAACAAACGGAGAAAATATTCTGCCAGCAGTCAGAGAAAATTATTGATAAGACACGAGTTGCCTAGTTTACTGACTACCCATGTTGACTTGTTAGATTGTCCTACAATGAATTTTACTTTGTCTGAGAGCCTGGTTAATTGAGTTTGCAGTAAATTTTATCAATAATCATATAGGAGTGTCTGGATTGTAATGGTCAAGTAATTTGTTTGAGTGGGGTGTGGGATATTGCTTGTCAAATTGAAATTTGAAATGTTTCCATGGTTTAACAAAATAATTGATCTGGTGGGTGCGTTTGATTAGGCAGCAGATTTCAGTTTGTCAAGTTTTAATGGATAGTTTACATGGTTTTGTGTATACATTTGGAAAGGTTAGAAAAACATGTTTTTATTATGACAGATTCATGTCTTCTGTCATCCTTTGTTGTGCAATTGTTTTGTTTATTTGTTTGGGGTTTAACGCCACTTTCAACAATATTATAACTGACAAACCTTACCATGTGCGATGCGAGTTAAACGCAACCCGTTTTTGTATGGTACAACCCAGGCACTAACTCATACCATATAGGTGATAGGATACAGTGATCTGTACAGGTAAGTTTAAATCAACTACCTAGACCACTCAGCCACCCAGGCCCAAAATTTTAGAAATCGCATAAAAAACTGTAGCTGTGTTTATAATGGCTAAAAAATTCACATCTCAGCAGCAGTGGTTTTTGGAAATAAAGTTGGATGCAATAAAGATTTAACATAACAATACACTGTTATCCAAGATTTCAAACAAAAGTTATTGTTATGACTGAACTATGCAAGTGTGGAAAGAAAAAAAACTTAAGGCACAACATTAATTTTAAAACTGGTTCACTACAATTGGAATTAGATACAATGTACATTACTTAAAGTGGATGATATACTGCTTCCAGGTGATTCGCCATCAATCTGGTTCTTACCTGAGTCAGCGAGTGGTTTCGCCTTAATCCCTAATTCAAGTTTGCCCTGAGTATTTTACCATTATTCTTATAGTTGAGGCTTTCTTATTGTAGAGTGTTGAGTATTGAGTCAGAAAAGTTGAATATTGAGTCAAAAAAGTTGAGTATCGAGTTAAAAAATTGGAGTATCTATCAGAAAAGTGGAGTATTGTGTAAAAAAAGTCATGTATCGAGTAAAAAAAGTAGAATATCGAGTCAAAAAAAGTCTAGTAGCGAGTTGAAAATGTTGAGTATGGTGTTAAAAAAGTCCAGTATCCAGTTTAAAAAGTTGAGTATCGAGTAAAAAAAATAGGGTATCAAGTCAGAAAAGTCAAGTATCAAGTTAAAAATGTCAGGTATCGGGTTAAATAAGTGGAGTATCAAGTCAGAAAAGTCAAGTATCGAGTTTAAAAAGTTGAGTATCGAGTCAGAAAAGTTGAGTATCGAGTCGGAAAAGTTGAGTATCAAGTTAAAAAGGTTGAGTATCGGGTTAAAAAAGTGTTGTATCAAGTCAGAACTCAGGTGCTTCGCAAGCGCAGCATGCTGACATGTGAAAGGTGAACAAATGAACCTTTGGGTAAGTGTGGACACAATAATGTGCTGGACACAACCCTTTGACCCCTTTTATACAACAGAGGTGCTTCGCAAGCACATAATACGACCGCAGCACGTTGAAATGTGAAAGGTGAACAAAAGATCTTTTG
>JAULBM010000013.1:304753-316880 GCA_032357055.1 Geukensia granosissima
AATATCTACCACTGCATATATATTTTTTTTCATGCAGGCCTTTTTTAGGAACTATGGTGCTGCATGCCCATTTGACCTGGAACTGTATAACGAGACCTTAGGATTTAGACCCTATTACATTCCATATAGTTGAAGAACTAATGCTGAGAGTTGTGTAGCTTCCAATCGAAATGACACAATTAAAATTTTCATTAATGTTGTGTTTTATTCTGTCATCCTGTGCTGTTGAGAATAAATTGCAAAGTGCATTGATTGGTAAGACCGTTACGTCTGAAGAAATCTAATAGATGGGGGTTGATGTGGTAGTGCATGTTATGTCAATTTCATTAGGAAGCTGAAATGGACGAATTCCTGGAAATGCTGCATTAGTCTGGAAATGTACAATATTGATAAGGGCGTAATTTGCAAATGTAATGAAAAGAAAATAACATTCTATTTACATATCGTCTAGACAACTCTAACATCTATATTAAATGGAATAAAATGAAATTTAGGGAGGTTGATGGGTAAAAAAAATTATCTGAAATGTCATGTACACATTGTGCAAATTGACTTTTATACATGTCTTTTTATGCCAATTTATTGAAGTTTGCCTTTTAACTTAGTTAATAAAACTTTAAATGAATAGGACAAGACATTTTATGGCATGATCAAATTGATACAGTTTTTAACAGTCAATTGTAATTTGTTTTATTTTATTAGATTTCTAATTCTGAAATTGACAACCTACTGCTTTCATTTGGTTTAATTTCATTTGCATGGTAAATTAAATAAATTTTTGCAATCAAATTTGAAAAAAAAAAACCAACGAATTAAGTTTTAAAAATTAAAAGAAAAAAGGCTAAGCTAATAAAAATAAGAATTTGAAGACCACGGTAAGATTCCTTTAAGGGGAGATAATTGTAAAAATTTTACCAAATGTTTATTTTGACTAAAATACTGCAGAGCAACACAAAACTTGACTTACAATATTGATGGGTGTAAATATTTGAAAGCAGGACACAACCAGTATTCTTCATACTACTATTTTCCTCCATAAAATGGTATAACAATATCAGTGGTGCAATCTATTAATATAAATTTTCAGGGTTAAATATCAAGTAAAGAGGTTTTAATATAAATTGAGTGATCAAAATTTATTACAATAGTCAATTAAAACCCTTGGCACCAATAGAACACATTCTTCTATCTGACCTGTCAAACTTATTAATTAATAATGGGATAAATTTTGCACAAGATAAAAACCCTTGACTATGAATTAAGACAAAAAAGGCTTCTACAAAACTTAGTTCATATTAACACACTATCAGATATTTTCAATCAATCAAAATGGTGAATAATATTTGGTATTTGGACAAGATTTGGCCCTGATAGCATTTAGAATGAAATTGATTGTTAACCATTGATAAAGTTCAGCCATGAATTGTAGCAGGTCCTTTAACTCAGATAGGCTGTTATTTGAACAAGTAAGCTTGCCAAGTTTCTTATCAATCAGTTAAACAATGACCATATTTGAGTAGTGTTACACAGGGTCAAGATATCAGTATCCCAGGTTTTATCCTACTCTTAGCAATTGGGGAATTATTTTGTTCAAATTGGACGTGAATTTTCCTGTGTTGAGTGGAATACTTTGGATTTCTTAAATGGAGTGATTGTGTTTTTTTGGTCTATCTTTTTTTCAAACAAAAACATAATTGATGAATAATATGGAGGTAAATATGGATTAAATTTCAATATTTTTGTTTTCACCTGTTCAGATGTATTGATGTCGATATGTATCAGAAGGAAAAATCTTAGATAGCAAACCACTAAATGGACCATGTTTCATGTTAGTGTGGTTTATAACAAAGGCGAAAAATGTTTTGGTTCTTTTTTCACTAAATTCTGTTGAAAAATAACATAATTTGTTTACTGGATGTAAAAGACTGTGCCTTATCTATAATGACCACAATTGTAAGTGGAAGAAACATGTAGAAAAGGAAATTTATTCATTCATTCAAGTGCAGTTATGAAAAAATGAAAATTGGTCAGGTTGTGGGCAGTAATTTTACCTAAATTTGTTAATGATAACAGCATGTTATATGAAATTTTATGTTTTTTATGATTTACTCTTGGCATCTAGGTTGTAAAATGAATTTGGAGAATATATTAAGATAAAAAATTTTGATAAGGCCATAATAAAATAAGTTCCTAGATTCTCATCATCACACACTCCCCCCCCCCCCCCCCCAATGAAAATAATGTCTTTGGGAAATATTCCCTTTGAGTCTGAATTCGACCTGGAAGTACTGTTTTATTTCACACTTTTTTGGTCATTGAAAATGGAAAACAGCATGGTAAATAAAAAAAAATTCCCCCCCCCCCCCTGAACCCAAATTTTTTTATTGAGAAGTTGGATGAAAATCTAGGTTTTTTTATTATGGCCTATACACTGCAACCTTATTACTTTACCACCTTTGTTCACAAATTTTGGCAAAAGGTCGTAAATGAAATTAAGCAAGAATATTTGGGAGTTTGAAATTTGTGTTTGGAAGAACTGGACGGATATAAAATAAAACTTCAAAGAATTTTTATTCATATACAGAGAATTACTTTTTTACAAGTCCTCTTGAAGGCAAGATCAGATTTTTTTAAAAAGTTATTTGTTTTAATCCACATCTGCAACATCTTCCATTTTTAGTCATGTGACTAAAAATGGAAGATGTTGCAGACGTGGAAACATCTTCCATTTTTAGTCATGTGACCCATTTCAATATCAGTATATATGGAGTTGACAAACTTCATGGCCATATAACTGTTGTTAGGATTAAATTTTATCTTGGTGGTCAGTCCGAATACCAGCTGTTATTTGTGTTTCTATGGAGAGCATACATTAAAGTATTTACTGTAAAAGGGATTTAACTGATAAAAGATTGCAGAATGATAATACATTTAATCATAATTTGAATTAAAAATTTTGTTCAATTATTTGGCATGTTAAAATGTATTGGAAGGTTTGTAAATATCTTGCATTAAGAAAAATGTTTAACATTTAGAAATTTTAAAAATTGACGGATTCTTTTTGCAAGATGTATGATTTCACTTATTTTTATTTTTTTTTTGTTTGATTTTTTCTGACCATTGATATCTCCCAAGCTATTTGAATGTTTGATGTAGCTAGCCTGTTGTACAAATTCAAAATATGAAGTTATTGAAGGGCCAATATAGGGCCAGTTCAGGGTACTTGTGCTGTATGGATGTACATAAAAGTTTCCCCATGCTTGATTTATATCCTCATATTTTGGTTACTGGAATGTATGTTGGAAAGATAAGGTTTACATCTGTCCAACATTGTTATTCATAAAATGCCAAGAAAAATATCTTTATACTTTGCTTATTGGCATTTATTATGTCATCTGGTCCATGAATGTTAAACTAGGAATTCATTAAGCTTGACATCTATTTTGGCCCCTAGCGTGTTCAATGAAGGTAAATCCAGAAAAGCTCTTATTGGTCATATTTATTTCATATTATTTTAATTAAATACTTATAACCCTGTATCTTATCAATCTCAAATTTTTATTTTTCAGGGCAAATGTCAGAGGAAGGACCCTCCTTGTAAATATCTTCATCCCCCACAACATTTGAGGGAACAGTTATTACAGAATGGCAGAAATAATTTAATTCTGAAAAATCTACAAATGCAGGCTGCAATGCAACCGGTCCTGTACGGTCCAGGGATTGTAAGTTATCTCCCCTTTTGTGTCTGCACTTGATCATATGCTTTGATTTGATTGGTCAGTTTTGTACAGCTTCACTGTCACATGGTTTAAGTATTATGCTTATCTTTTCGCTTTTTTAATATTTTTTTTATATCATTTTTGGAATAAAAGGGATCAAAGATCCAATCTGTTCCACGATAAGGATTCCTGCTTTCGAATTTTATGCCTTTGCTTATAAGCTTAAGACTAATAATTATTTATATTACTGGAAGTTGTAAAAGAATGCATTTTAGTAGTTTAATTTATATGCCTGTGTCTAATTACTTTTATTGGTAACTATGGAAACAGCAAATTCAGTACGTGATCTATGTTCTATTTAGTTTAGAGTATTTGAAAGCAGAGTGTAGGCTCGCTGATTGGTTAGTAATTTTTTTTATAATGCAAAATTGTAAAAATTGTGAGATATAATTAATTATATGCCTTTGTTTTCCAAAAATTGTGGGAGTTTTTTTTATAGAACACAAAAATATTGTGATCACATTATGGCATTTGACAATATCCGAAGGGCCAAAACTCTTGTATTTTCAAATAAAATGCTGGTTTCCAATTTATACTGATATCATATGCATGGTCTATAGTAATATCCTTGTCTGTGCTAGAAAAAATCAAATAATCTTGTACTCAAATAGATGTTCTTAAAAAAACCATCAGCTTAGAGAATCGATACTTTTTTAAGGAAACTTTATCTGTTATATAAAATTAGATACATTTTCCACATTCAGAATTCATGGCTTGACATGGTCTTTAGTGGTTGATATAAGGCTTGTTTAACAATCAGCAAAAATTGAAAAATAACTAATCACCATAGAAACAGAATAAATATGGCTGCAGTTGAACTTGATTACACCAAGGTTATTAATCTGAACTCTTGTAACACGACCATAAAAGCTGATAAGACATAAAAAGGGAAAGATAATGAGAAATTGATAATAATTCTGGGAAAAGATGTCTGGGACCAAATACACTTGTGACTTTTGATAAATTAGATGATTTCCATCTAATAATTAATTTCTGATTTAAATTGAAACGCAGCTTCAGCATTTAAAGATTTCTGATTGGCCATATCATTTGAAAGGGAAACATTTTTAATTTAACAACGATTTGAATTGACCGAGCCTTTGTAAGAAAGATTAAATATTTATTTTTTTTTGCAAAACACTTTATTGAACTTGCACATCAATGCTCTCCATACCACACAACTTTGCACCATTTTTAACAGTGTGGCAAGAATATTTTCTGCACAAATTATCCAGATGTATTGATGCAAATAGCAGTCCCCCATTATTTGGTGTTAACAGAGATGCTACATTAATATTTATATTATGCTAGATGGCACTGGTTTTATTTTTTTTTTTTCATAATTTATGTTTTTTTTCTAACAGTATTTCTGATTGGTTGTTTATTTCTAACAATGTCTCTCTGATTGGTTTTGACTAATTGGTTTGCATGTTTTATTAGGCAGCAGGCAGTAAACCTCTGGCACCTTACCACACCATACTACAGGGCCAGTTACCTATTTTGGTTAGTGGTAATCTACAACCTTTATTTTTTCATTTGTCTGTGTGTTTGTGTTCTGTATACAGCCTTGGTTTGAAAAAAAATAGAAAAGAGTTGTCTCCCATTAAATAAAAATAGAGTTATCTCCCTTTTTTTAATGGTACTATTTATGTCCTACTGAAAGTTGGTGCATACAGTTGTCAAGGATCTTCCAGTTTTTTAGCCTTTTGCTGGAATTATTAATGTCAAATTTTGCAATTTTGAAAGTTGATGCAAAATAAATTTGGAGATGTTGGATTTGGGTAAAATTGGGCCGTCTCCTTAAATTATACCAGAAAGTTTTTAATGTTAAATTTTCTTGGAAGACAACTTTGTGATTGTCAGTATAATCTATTGATAGCATAAAATCATAAAATAGAAAGGTAAAAATGACTAGTGAACACAGTTTGTACATCTTTGGCATTTAGTATGTAAAATAGGCCAAAAATACCCATAAGAATGATGAGGCCAAAAAAATATTCTTTATTTCGTCTTAGATGTCTTGACCACCAAAAAAAAAGGTTGGCCGGTAGGTGATTTTTTTTTTACTTTTTACCAAGGTTTTACAGGCTTAAATCTTCTTGTTCAAAAATGGCAATGAAAAACTATAGGATTGTCTTTAAAGATAGGGCCTCTCTAGTTAATTGAAATTCAGTTATTTTTTCTTTGACCTTAATTTTTGGTGCTTTAGTTTGAAGAACTGCAGTATGTCAAATTGCTGTCTGTAAAGAATTTTGGTTTGTCTGTCTTATGGGAACCATTAAGATATCATGTCTCTCCTAAGAGAACCAGTAATGAGTTTTTGACTCAAGCCAAGGCTGTTGCAGGATTGCACACTAAATCCAGTAGTCTAGTTGCTATGGTGACGGCTTTTAATGTGCTGTAATGCTTTTGACCTATTGTTTTATTTAACAGCATTTAAGTTGACATTTATATCAATCTGCAGCTAAATGGGATTTTAAATTTATCAATTTTCCCCCAAAATGTTTCGGCTTTGTCAATAAACAGAGGTAAAAAATAGCGAAATATTTTTATCCATCTTCATTGTGCAAAATCAAACTTTGCAAGTTTTGACAATGTTCAAAGATTTTAAAAATGTATTTAACCATTTAAAAAAAAAATAGACATTGAATCCAAAACGTTGTCATATATTTGTCTGAACAAAAATTTAATGTAAACACCAGGGACACAATTTTTCTAACATCTTATTTTAATTTTCTTTTCTGTTATATTTTATTCTCCCATTTATTACTCAGAATTTAATATTCCTAACAAGTTGTGACTGAATGCAATACAAATTTCACTTGATTAATTCTTATTTATTTATGAAAAATTCATAGTTTTAGCATTAGTTACAGTTATTTATTGAAGCTTGTATTATTCACATAATATATTTGCTTGCTATAGTGTTTGCTCAAGTCTTGCTCAGAACTGCTTTCCATTTCCCTGGCATGTTAATGAAGACAATCTTTTTATCCAGCTTCACATGATAGTTAGTGCTTGCAATACAAAAAATTTCTTCATTGTTGTCAAATTTTTTCTTAGGTTTATGAATATTCATATTTGAAAATTACAAACATGATGAACAAAATGAAAATGATGTATTCTGTTTTTAGCCACCCCAGTATGTAGGTCAACCCATGGCTCAGCCAGCATCAGCGATGACTCAGTTTAACCCATACTCAGTCGGAGTATGCATACCAACTAGTGTCTCTGGAGCAGACGGTACCGTTGTATCTCAACATTTACAAAGTGTCATTCCAACTCCAATAACAACACTCGCTTCACAACAGAAGTTACAGCGAGCAGATCGGCTTGAGGTATGAAACAATCTTTGTGAATTTCTGCAAATATATCTGACCATATATTTCTTGCATATTTATTCTTTATATGTGTAGGTTGTCTATGTATGATTATAACACATGTAGGCCAGGACCGTTTGCATGAAAATTTATAGTCTTAGAGCAAGACATTCTACTCTTAGAATTTTCTGGAAAATAAAATGGAAAAGTTGTGAGACTTACAGTAATGTTCTACCTCAAAATCCACGCAATGAAAGCTTATCTAAGAAAAAAGGATTTTTAATTTAATTAACATCATTAATTAGTCATCTGATTTTGTATCAGTAATGTGTGTGTGTTGCTATGGATATCTTGTACCTATGTGCCCAGACTTCACTTGTAATCGGAAATCTCGCTACACATTTTTGCACATTGTTGCTTTTTGGCTTTACTTGGGTAAAAATTTTACATACACAATATCCTAGCACATTTTAAAACCTGTGACATGACCAAAAATTTCCTTAAATATTAAGGCTGCACCGTTGTTCCTGAATTTTGTGGCACAAATTCGTATTTAACATTTTCTTATGGAATGTTCTAAAAATAAAAATATAATGAACTGTTGTGGTGTATTTAGAAAAGCTAGATAAAAAAATTTGGGAATGGAAATAGAATATAGACGCTTCGTTTCACGGAATATATGGTCTGTTTGATTTGGTAGCTAATCTGACATGTACGGCCTGTTTGATTCAGTTGCTGATCATAACATGACCTTGGCTTTTGTTTTCTGTATATGGTGGCCATATTGTGTTATTTAGTTGAAGACTTAATTTTGTTTGCACACACTCAATCCAGTTTGGCTTACATAATACTAGTTAATCTTTGTTACACATTTAAACTTCTACTGTTCTAATAAACTTTCTGACATTTTATATTCGATAAATACATATTTATTTTCTGTAATTGCAGGTACACTTATTAACAAGAAGAGCTAACAGATTTTTTTTTCATTTTTTTTAAGTTTCTTTGGCAAACATATTGATTAAATTTTGGGATTGCTAGCATTTTGAGGAACTATTTTGTCTTTAAGTTTGACAAAGCATTTTGAATAACTCTTTTGTTTTGAAGTTTTACAAAGCTTTTTACAATAAGTTGAAATTAAAATGTTGGAAGAATTTTTAACTGTAAAAACTGTAAAATATGGCAAATTAATTCTTCACGAAATACAGAAATTATGAAATAAACCTCAGAATGTTAGCTTCTAAGTCTAAACCTTTCACTTGGTAGACATTGAAAATATTCACAAGTTTCTTTTCCATTTAGAAATCACATGACACAGAAAATGTCCAACCATTGGTGCAGTTTTAAAATATTTCTTCTGTAAAATTGGGAAATGATGCGAGTTTTTAAAAAGAATTGGAAACAACTTGGAAGTGGCAGATGTTTCTTTTAGCCAATTTGACAGTGATAAAATTCTTTAAGACATGGAATATTTATGATGTTTATTACGGGTAGAAGAGAATATGTCTTGATCAATACACATTTTCTTTGGTGATTTTATGGTAATAGATTTTAAAAATTTACACATAAAAACATCTGGTATTAAATTTTTGCTTAAATGATTGACGAATTTTTTTTCTCCAAATTTTGATTGCCATTTACAAATAGATCAAATTGAGAAGTATTTGTCCAGCATAATTGAATCTACCCAATGTTAAAGCCTTAACTGAAATTCTACACCAAAAAAAAACTTCACTGTAAAGTTGGATCTCATATAAAGGGAAATAACTCATAAATATTCTGTACATTTGTTGTACACAATTCTTTATAAATCATATGTTAGTATCTAATTATTGCAGATTTATTTTATTCTGTTTCAATTAATGCTTGAAAAGCTGAATAGAAACGAGGCCATAGAAACATATCAAAGATTTAAAATGAGTTCTTTTCCTTAACATAGATCTACCACCTTAAAAGAATAATAATACAAACAAATATTTTAAAGTTGCATCAAAGTTTAACATTCTTCTTAAAGACAAGAACAAAAATAATTCCAGTTTATTATTTAGTAGTAAAGCCAGTTACTGAATCAGACATTGTCATTTTTGAAGCATCGTTTTAACATCATTGCACAAACGAATATATGATGTTAATAAACCTTTTTTTTTTTTTTAATTTCCCTTTTACATTTAGTTTTTGTTGTTTTGGAAAATGCTTCATTAAATGGGATGTTTGATATCAGCCAGCTTACAATATTAGTTCAAATGGGATATTTTATTGCATGTTGAAATATATAACTTGGCAAGAGCCATCCTTTCAGAAACAAATTTATGGCAAACTTTATTTATTATGAAATATGCAACTTCGCAAATTCCAACATTTCAGAAATAGCTTGATATAATAAACTTTTAAAGAATTTTTACCTCTTTATAGACATACTTATTGTCTTTTACAAATGTATGAAAAAAAAATTTTTTTAATCACTTTTCCATTATTATTTCTTTCTTTGACTGTTCAAGCAAATTGTAAGTCATTTGTTTCAATGGCGACAAAATTATGTCTTGTAACAAGTAAAATATTC
The DNA here is from genome assembly GCA_032357055.1 of Geukensia granosissima. Classification (NCBI taxonomy): domain Eukaryota; kingdom Metazoa; phylum Mollusca; class Bivalvia; order Mytilida; family Mytilidae; genus Geukensia; species Geukensia granosissima. The sequence continues at coordinate 314,413 of JAULBM010000013.1, forward strand.
CATTTAATGATTTAACTGTTTGTTTGCTTGAAGTTTTACTTGTGTATGAGGTATTTAAACAAAGTTTGGTATATTAAGATAATTACATGAAAAGAAAACCAACAAAAAGCATCAAAATTTTTCTTCTTATCCTGATCTTTTCCAGGTATGTCGAGAATTTCAAAGAGGAACATGCACGCGACAACCAAATGAGTGTCGCTATGCACATCCTCCTGAAAACGTAACAGTCGACACCACTGACAACTTGGTAACGGTGTGTATGGATAACGTAAAGGGAAAGTGTACACGGGATTTGTGTAAATATTTCCATCCTCCTCCTCACCTGCAGGCTCAGATTAAAGCCGCTCAGCAACGAGCTAACACAGCTGTGCAAACTCAAGCTCTGGTAGGGTTTCCTTCTTTGTCTCTATCATTAGGCAGTGAAATGTCACTTGTATAACTGATAAAAAAGAAATAATGGCTCCTAATGTCGTTAACAATTGTTGTTAACATCAAAAGATTTGTCCCTTCTATAAGTGAAAAAATAATTGTTCCTTATATCATTGAAAATTGTTACTATCATCATAAGATTTGTTTAGATGTAATTCGTTTTCAGTTATTTGATACAAAAATTTGAAAATAAACATTGTTTGAGAAATATTATTTTCTTATAGTTAAAAAAATAACTAACTTGATTTTAATGTTTAAAAATTTACAAATTGTATTATAATTATTTGGTTTGTTTGAATTCACTGCCTCTTGATACAAAGCTATTCTGTTCTTAACAGTTATCTTTCTAATCACTTGGTTTCCATGGTTCCCAGAACCATGCTAGCATTTGATTTTATGCTTTATTTTATGATGTAGCACACTTTCAGCTTAGTATATGATAGTGTTCATGCCAGGTTGTCTTCAAACTTCAGTAAATCTTCACTGTACATTACTAAATGCTTTTACTTCAGATAATACATATTTGCGATGTGACTTCACAACAAGTAACTGATCAATCAGATTTTGCCATTTATTTTACCTGTACTGTTATTGGAGATGAAACATACCAAACACCTCGGGTTTTTACATTAGTCTAAAACAATTGTATATTTGATGACTGTGATACTGCATTTTTATAAAACCCTGTTTTTTGCATTTATTTTACTACTGACGATAGGTAATTTGAGTTTGATCATATTATTATGAAAATATTTTAAAAAAAAAAAAATTCATAATGCCTAGTTAAGAACCTGAGAATTTGAGATGTTTCACCCCCAAACAAAACAAAATACCAGGATGTTCAGAATTATGTATATGGCAGATGATTGTATTTTATTTGGAAGATTTTTAACAGTAAACATTTCAAGGCATAAAAATTGAACTGTGAACTGTTGTTATCTCGTATATACAAAGAAAACAGTAATTTTCAACAGTTTACAGAATTCTTCCAAGTAAACTTCAATTGACATTTTTTAAAGAAACCATGAGAAAATCTTTTTCAAAAACAGTATAAATTTAATATTGGCACATTTGAATGAATTTTCATGTATTATACACTGGCATGAACAGAACACTCAGGCAAGCCTATATATGTTAATTCCTTGGGTTAAGTTCACTTGACCTTTGTCCTTTTGCTAGAGAGCACCTTGGGCTATTTTCTCCAATCTCCTACAAACTATTATTCAAACATTTTTTCCTTTCCTGAACCTTTCATTGCTTAAAACTGTTCTAAGTTGTATTTTAATCAATTTGAATGCGAGACAATTGAATTATCTGTCATTTTCTATTGTTTGATTCGACTAATTTAATTCTCAACTCCAGTTGTTTTGATTGGAATAGAACTTAAATAATTCAAAATTGTTTAACATTGTCACTTTCTGATTAGATAACCAATTCTGTCAACTTGTTTTGATTGGTTGAATGCAAATTTGTCAACTTGTTTTATTTCATTTACAACTTTTTGAAGAACAAATCTTGACATTATTTGTATATGTTTGGAATGTGTTCAAAACTACCACATTCAGGATGTTTACGTAAAAAAATTAAAAGAGCAGTTTTAAGAATCTAAACTGTAGCACCTTAGCTTTTGCCAAGCCTTTAAAGCCAGCCTTTAGATTAAAACCAATGAAAACTTTAGCTTTTTTATATCAGTAAGGTTCCACAAAATATACTTAAGGCATTTTTTTTATATCTTTACACCAGAAGTCTTAAGTGCTGGAGATTTATATATATACCTGATTATGTGATATCTCAGATCCTGATTAAGTTTTAAAATCCAAATAAATAAGACAATTTTTATATTGGGTGATTTCAATGTTGGTCCTAGTTATATCAGAATGGTAGTTGTGAAATTATCCCTTAAAGTCCAGTTAATTATTTTTGTTGTTTTGCATAGTGTTTCATTATAGAGCATATGGCATGATTTTTATACGACCGCAAAAATTTGCGGTCGTATTATGGTATGATGCTGTCGTCGTCGGCGTCGTCGTCGTCGGCGT
>JAULBM010000013.1:317320-334104 GCA_032357055.1 Geukensia granosissima
GGGCAGGTAACTGACAAACCTTATCACGTGCGATGCGAGTTAAACGCAACCCGTTTTTGTATGGTGCAAACCCAGGCGCGAACTCACGCCGTATAGGTGATAGGATACAGTGATCTGTACAGGTAAGCTTAAATCAACTACCTAGACCACTCGGCCACCCAGGCCCCAAAAGTATAAAAGCTGCATAATAATCTTTCAAATAGTCCTTTATAATTTAATTAATTTGAAACTTTTACATGCATTTGATATCAAGGAAGCAAAGCAATAAGGTTGGACTGATATTAATTTCTTCTTCAAAACAGGAAAAATATCAATTTTAAAAAATCATTAATTCTCAGCAGATTTCAGTTTGATTTATACATGTGTATTTAAACAAATTTTTAGTTTCACTTCCACAAATAAAATTAGAAAGAGAAAGTAGAAGGAAATGAGAAGTCACCTTGACATAAGAAGTGTATTTCAATAGATTAATATTGATAACTAAATTTGTATTTCCCCTTTAACATGTTGAATCTAATCAGATTTTCTTCCTCTTCCTAAATGTACATGTAGCGATCTTATAGTTTTTATCAATTATATTTATAGGCAGACAAACATTATACAATAAGATTTATTCTTTGAAAATGAACAAAGTAAACCCTTGTAAATATTCATGTACAGGATATAACATGACACTTGATATGGATTATTGATAATACCTTTATATATGATGAAATTTATAGAAATTGGGTACATTCATTCATTTTTACATATACAGTATATCTCAACATTGATAAAAATACTATTGCTTTTAAAACTTCTAAATGTGATAAAGGGGGCAATTCCCCCCACCCCCCAATGACCCCCTTACCCTACCTGTCTCCTACACACATAATTATCATTGTTATACTTAAATCAGAATAAGTCTGTTAAAAAATGGGCTGACCCAATTGTTTGTTGGATTGTGTTTTACTATATTGTACTACCTGGTATATTCCTGGATTGGTGATAATTATATTGAAATTTGACCTTAATGCAAAACTTATGTACCATATGAGATGATTCTTATATCTTCTAAAAAAAATCAATCAAATACATGTAAGTTCAATAGCTAATAGGAGACTTTGAGTCAGGTGATCTGATAAATTGAAAAATCCATAAACATGATAAAATTCAACTTATGATACAGAGTTAAAAGAACTGAGACCAGAATGTCATATTATTTCAAGTGGTTTTATGTTGTTAAATACTATATAAAGTAAGCAAATAATCATATTCATTAAATAAAGTCTAGTTATTTCATTGGAGTGGTTTACCCTAATTTAGGTATTGGATTAACACTTAAACATACAGTAATAGAATGGATAAAAGGTCAACAATGATGACTGATTTAAGTTTATTTCTTAACTAATATCAAAATGAAACATGTAAAGAAGGTAGTCAAGCCTGAATCTGCCACCAAAATGATACAATTGAAACTATACTCTATGTCAGGCTTTTCTAGAGTGTGATTTTCGAGCTTAATAGAATTATTTGTGCGTTTCTACCTTTATATTTATATTCAATCAAAAGAAAGAATTATCCCACAGTTAACGGTTTATGTTAATCGCCATTAAAGTAAGTTTTACATACTATTATCTGCCCCTGAAATTCTCTACGGAGATTTGACATTGAGTGTCGGCCATCTTCGTTTTGGGAGGGAGCGCTTAAGTTTGACCTAGATATAGTAATTTTTAAAAATGTGCACATTTCTTTTGTTCGGACATTCTTTTGCAATTCATATAAGAAGAATGACAATGTGTACTCCTGGTCTCGCGCTAGCGCGTGCAAAAGAGCCACTTCCGGCAAACAAATGGCTGACTTTACAATGTAAAATTCCTGTAGAGAATTAAAAACTTGGCGCAACTTAAAATACATCGTGATAGCTAAAAAGTATTATTGCAACTTACTTGCACTTTTTTCAATCTACAAAATAAATACTTTTTTTTTTAAGAATACGGCAGACAGTTTTTCTTCCATAACGTTTTTACCCATTCCAACAAACTCTGACATAGAGTATAGAGGTCTCCATTAGGCCTTCTTATCTACAAGAGTGAAATACCACTCCTTGTGAAAAGCTGCAAATCTAGACATTTACACCATGCCTTCAACAAGGAAGGAATACCAATCATTGTGATAAGTGAATTCTGACCTTTGAAAATCTGGGGGTCATTTTATAATTTTTCTGGTGGTTGAATGAGCATGACCAAAAGCTGCATCTCGTAATGTGTTTGAAAAGCTGAACAACAAAGATCCAGTAAAACGTTGGTTTAAATGAAAATTGGAAAATGTAGAACAAGTTTAAGATTTGAGAAGGTTTTACTTTTGCAGATTAATTTAGGAAGAAATACAAAATGATTTGCATCAGATGGTTCCAAAGTAGTTGACTAAGGATGAGAATTTTCATCCTTTTAAAACAATGTTGCAGTTAGAAAGCATAGAGACAAATCAATTAAAGCCCTGGATTCCAATTTGTTATGTAGTTTCCAGAACAGTCGTCACAAGTTTCAGTAGATTCTGCACAGCTGATGTCAATTTGTTGATAATAATAAAAAAAAAATACTACTTAAACTTAATTTCTGATATCTGAACTGAGCTTTGGCATTGCAAGCAGTGAAGTATAGCAGATCTCATGCAATATTTGGAATTCCAAAAGTGTCCAAAGATTAATTATTGAATCAATTACACAGAAACTGGAGATGAGCATTGATGACTGTCCTTATAATTGACCTCATCTCATAACATTAAATAAAGGTTTATTCTGTTAAATTTTGACTCAACATGATAAAACATGAAGAACAGAAGATTAACATTCAGAATTTTTTGTTGCAGATTATGGTCACAAATAAGTTAGGCACTGCCGTAAAATTTTGTTCAAAATCTTTCTATTTAAAAGAAAGAATATTTTTTCAAGATATTTATTTAAAAAAAGCAAACAGGACATGGTTTGTGCATATTTAAATCTTGAATGTCAAAGATATATAGTGAAATTTGCAATGTAACAAAAATTTGCTCCACAGAATTCCAATAATTCCCATAGTAAGCCTCTGGTTTATGACCATAATGTGTATTGTGTAATTCTTGTTGCTATTTATTTACTTGCTAAGGTAGAACAGTATATATAAATCCTATTGAGATAGTCCTTGCTATAAACATATAATATTATTTACAAAATATCACTGAAATGTCCGGCTGCCAAGTATTCAGACGAGTACAGATAAATTTAAGTGGATTCTCCAGTTTTTACTGTTGATAAAAAAAATGTACAAATGCGACCAGTTATTTTCGAATTATTAAAAAAAACCAGTAACATTGAAAACTCTTAACATGCACAGTGATTCATTACATGTATTTCTAACAAGAAATTCAAGAAAAACCTCAAGGGAGCTTACCCCTATCCATCTTTTTCTGGATGTAGGGTTTCAAGTTAGATTTTGGTCCTGGACACCCAATTTTGTCTAAATATGCAGTCGCGCCCACTTATAGGAGTAGGTTAGTCTTGGTCAAATACTGCCAGAATTTGACCAGAGAAAATTTTCTTCCAATTTTCAGAATACATTATAATATCCTGAATTAGACCATGTGTAAAAAATGGTTACTAATTGTTTGCAATTTTCACACATGTGAAATGGCATGGAAAATGGCATGCACAGGAAATAGTAATGGCACATGAAAATTCCCCTTTATTTGAGTTTATTTAAAGACAAATTAATTCAATTAGAGAAAGAAAATCTTACATTGTAAGCCATTGGTAATCAAAGTTTCCTTAATGGCAATAGTTCAGTCTTCAAATTTTAAGGATTTCTTACATTCTCAATAGTAAAATTGCAGATCAGGTAAGTACAACTGGGAAATTCTTTTTAACAAACTTGCCACGGACATGGAAACTGCAGTCCATACATCTAAGCAGAGATATATCAGTGCAATTGAAAATGAAATTGGGATAGATACAAGGAAAAGATCGGAGAAAAGAGCATGCATTCTCCAAACATCAAAAGAGGTATTTATCTGTGTTTGTATTCCTATCTTCTCAGTTTAATTGGTTTAGTTACAGAAAAATTTTTTAAACTACCGGTACTAAATTTCCCTGAAACTTTTCTCAAAAGACCTGAGCTTTTTAACAAAGCATTGAATTCTCAGAATACAAAAATGGACCAGAAAATTTTGATAGTGATATATTAAAATAAAACAGGAAATTTGTCCATAGGACACGGATGCCCCTGTCTTGGCAAATGGAAAGTTTGACCTCAAAAGGGGAGATACAGAACAACTTGCCACAATAATTCTTTTAGACTAAATATAAAAATTGAAGGATGAACAGACAGAAAAACAGAATGGAGAAAACTAAATGCCCCTGTCGCCTTAAGTTGGGGCACAAAATTTTTCTCAAACAGAAGAGCATCAATTTTGTATTGTGCACTACGTGTGTGTTATGAATAAAAATAAGGAGTTGATTTAGTCAATATCCAGTGGTTAAAGTATATACCTCTTCTTACTGATGTAAATGTTGAATCATGAGAATATGAGTACCTCAAAAAGTAAATTTCATTTAGGGTCGCTTCAAATGAATTGACCATACCCAATAAGCCTACAGCCCTTTTAATTCCAAGACCTGAATCTACCTTTTTTTTTAGCATCTAATTTTTGTCCCAATATATGTGTCTATACTGGGGTAAGAAACTCATTCAATTCTTACAACCTTATTTTGAAAATGCCATTACTGGCAAGGTCTGGCATTGAAGTGTAATGCAACAAGAACCTAAAATCTAGAATCCACATGGCGTTAGGAGGTACAATTAATGGCAAAACATGGCATTTTAAAGGAACAAAACAACATGGCAGCCAGGCAGAAAAGTGATATTTTGTGAATCTTTAGAAACTTAATGCAGATGGTTTGTTTTTTCAGCCGAATGATATCTCGCCTTTTTGGCTTTTCATCTTTTTTCGTTGCAGCTGTAATTCGTATTAGTGTGTGACACACAGCAACAGTCATTTCTAGCTTTTATTGTCAAGGATGACATCGAAAAAAAGGAGAAATTTATGATTTTTTTCTTTTCTTTTTCTTTATGCATGATAGTTTTTATTCTTTTAAAGCACACGTGTATAATATACCTGTATTTACTGGCAGACGGTGTAGAGTTTTGGTCTGTTTATTAACACAGCTATTTATTATATGTTTAATACTCCTGTAAAAGATGCAACTATTTTTTTGGATACGGATATATTGAAAAATAGATGTAAAAAAAATAATTGCATCTTGTAATGTAATCTATTTCTTTAAATTGACCAGGCATGATTTTTTCTTCTAAACAAGTTTTTTGCTTTATTTGTTTACCAGGGAGAAATTTGACCACACTAAGACGAACTCGAATTTTTTGAAAAAGTGCATGATTGATTGACAAAATTACTGATGGTGCTGTTTTTTTCTTTTTTATTTTCATCTACCCATCATGCCTTGTGCTGCTTGCTGTTGTCATGTGCTGCCAACCCTGCCATGCCGCCATTTCATTGGCCGAACGCCATGTACTGTGCTCTGCATACTAATTAGCCGCAAGTTGTAGAGGTCATTCAAGGAAAGAAGCGACCTCGAGACCCAACTGACGATCTTGTTCTGGTACTATATCCCAACAAGCTTTTGCATGTAGCTGTAGTATGCTTGAGGAAAACTTTTGCACTGTCACATGACAAACCACCTGACCTGGCCTCTATAAATAGCTTTTGTATTTAGACGTTCAATGCAGCCTCATTTATGTGTTAAATGAAACTGCATTGTTTATATTTTAGCCATTTTATTGTTTCACAAGCATAAAATAATATCACGCAGTGCATGACTGCTGTATAATTTTTCTGAGTGCTTTTTTAATTTCTATTTTTAGCAGATAGTTTTGAGGGGGGAGGGATTGAGAGGTACCAAAAAATTCCTCAAAATTCATTTTCAGTGATGTCATGTGATTTTGCAAAATCAAAATTACAATAATTTTTATTTGAAAATTGAAACAAAAAAATATATATATAAAATGAGTATCAAAACAACGGACAAACTACACAAATGCGGAATGACAATTTCAAAATAACAACAACCTATTGTTTGAGAGCATATATACATCAATTATTTATGCATTATTTATATATATACGTGTAGAGATCTAAAAGCTTGAAATGTACGTTTTACTATCAAAATATACTAGACTGAAACTTGAGTTTTGCTTGAGAATTTTGTAGAATATTAGTTTCTTTGTTTTTCTGCGGTGATTGTTTTATTTCTACGGTGCATTGTGGGATTGGGCATTTACACAGAAAAACATAACTGCATTACAAAACACTATTATAACAACAATATTTGGCCAGGGTTATAAGCTAGAACAAAAGAATTAACTTTTGGGGTTTTTTTAAAGTTTGGTAACTTGCTTTTTAGCTTATATTTCTTTTGTTTATTGAATATTTTGCCTTTTTTTCTCATTTGACAAAAATGATGCATGGCCATTTTTGGTTTCTTTGTAGCAGAATTCAGTGCCAACAATGATTCCGTACAAGAGAGTTGCTGTGTCTGATGGGAAAAGTCCGATACCGATGTATCAGACGCCAGTCAACCTTGCAGCATACCAGCAAGCCTTTGCAGCCATGCAAGGACAGCAGTATTTTCCAATGACTTGTAAGTTTGCATTTTGTTCTAGAACAAATTTTCATTTCAGCTGTAGGTCTGGGTGGCTGAATGGTCCAGGTAGTTGATTTAAACTTACCTGTACAGGTAACTGAAGCCCATCACTTATGCAGTGTGAGTTTGTGCCTGACTTTGTACCATACAAAAAAAGGGTGTGTTTGACTCACATCGCACAAAATAAGGATTGTCAGTTACCTGCTCAAGGTCAGAGGTTTTTTCTGGGCACTCTGGCTTTCTCCAGCAGTAAAACTGACTGCTGTGATACGACTGAAATATTGTTGAAAGTTGGTTGAACTGGAAACCGACAGTCATTTCAGTTGTAGAAAGATAAACAAATAGACTGGTCTGTTGGTCTGTTTGTGTTTTTTGTTTACCAAAATGAAGACCATTTTGAATATTTGACACATTTAATGCTTTCACAGATATATTTCTGTTTTATTTGCATGTGAAAAGATCTGACGTGATGATCATATGGGAAATATGTACATGAAAGTATGACAATTATGTTTGATATCAAAAGGAAACTAATTGGCCACTGTCCAATTAACTCTGAATTACCTCCCATGATTTAAAACTATGGGTATCAGCTCTGTTGGATCCTATGGGAGTACCACTAATCCTTTTGTATGTTTCCCCAATAAACAACACCTGTTCATCCCATTAAGAAAAAACTGTCTGAAGGTAATTCTACATCTTGTCACTAATTGATATGATTTAATTAGGTGTACCCAGGAGGTATATATATCGAAATATAGGTCCCTGGTATACCAGTAAAAATTTGGATAATTATTCAAGAGTCCCATAGACTGTAATGTTACCATTGCAATGGTTGTAAATCAGGGGAGATAATTATGATAGTTGGAAATGGATCAATTATAAATTTTATCCTCTGCTCAGAGTTAATCAAATGTCCAATTCTGAATAAAAACTTTTATGCTGATATCTGCTCCAGATTCTCAAGAGATTACCTCCCTTTGACCTGCATTATTCTGAAAAACATTTTAATGTGCTAGTTTTGTTCCCATATATTTTTGAAGGGGGACATCATTCAATGATTGTTTTAAGTCTCTTCTTATTATCCCAAAAATATGATACATGAAAAAATGGGACTATAAGGCCAGTCTATTTTGGAAGGATCTTCTACACAATTTTTAATAAGGATAGGCCATAAATAAAGCAATACATGTAGTTAATATGGATAGGCTAGAAATAAAGCAATACATGTAGTTAATATGGATAGGCCATAAATAAAGCAATACATGTAGTTGAAAAACAGAATGTTTTATGTGCAAAGCTAAATTTATCACGTCAAAATTCAGTTCTTAACTCTACCAGTTGCATTCTGGAATAACAGTCCTGGACTGTCATTTAATAAAATTTGATTGGTTGCTTCATTCTTGACCAATCATAACAGTTTGGTGTACATTTAAAAATAAACTACCCACAATGCAATTGGTTCTCAAAAAAAGTGAAAATTTTAAGCTGATATTGATTTGCTGCAGATATGTGCATGTGTATTAAACATGGCTTTAAATGTTAAATTTTTGTTGCTGATTGGCAGCTTAAATATTTTGTTAGCATTGTTTATTAAAACCATTTGAAACTGTAACATTTTACAGGGACTTTTGTCCTTTATCCGTTTTGATTTTAACAATTACAGCATAGGGAACACTTCAATACATTTAAAATTTTATAAAACTGCACATGCAGTGACCCTATATTTTAACAGAATCTGGCTATCCTTCATCTTCTTTTTCTTGACTTGTGTATGAACCTCCTCCATAGGAGCACCACTGAGGGACATTTAGCTGTTTTGTAATTTCGATTTAATGAACATAATAACAGAAACTTGACAAGATATTTAATTATTTTATGATAAAAATACCAACCAGAAAATGTTTGTCTTTGTTAATGGTTCATATTATTAATTAGAGTGCTTTTGTTACGTGCACTTATGCTGCAAATATGTATTAATTTTACTAAAATTCCACAATATGCTGTTTGTTGTGTGAAAGATTAGAAAATGAGCTTTTGCTTAGCCTTTCTTACTCAGTTTTTTTCTACTTTAGAAAGAAAGGGGGTCAGCTAACATTCACGCCATTTAGTTAAATATTCAATAGAAAAAAAGGGGAATAACCATAGTAGGCTTCAAATCAATTTCATTTTATAATTTATGCAGGCTTTAAAATTGCTTATATGTTGATTGTTTCAATGATAAAAGTTTGACTAATTGTAGCCCTGAGAGAATTTTTTTTTCTAAAAATTTGATTTTGTTGCTTAAGATTTTAAAAATCCTAGTAGAATAGGATTGCAATGTACAAGTAGCAGAACAAGACATCAGTAATAAATAAAATGAAAATTGTTTTCTAGACAGTAAAGCTAGTCCAACAATTCAGAATGGAGCACAGATTTACCAGCCTACTCTCTCCACTATGCAGTTCCAACAAGCTCCAGTAACAAGTGAGTTATTTCCCTTCTGTCACTGCCTGTAAAAAGTTCTACATGGGTTATGTCCCTTTGATTTTGTGTACTTCATGTTTTTACACATGACACTGAATTTGTAGGGGAATTGTGTATTTTATGATGTGGTTAAAGGTTTGTTAGCATTAAAATAACCTACACTAAAGTTATATTGAGTTGAAATCAACATTTCTCCATGCCAAAAATTATGCCAGTCATTTTTTCACGTTGGATAATGTATTAGAATAAGAAAATTTTCTTAATAGATATAAGGGCCTTGTTAAAAAATGCAACCAATTTAATATATTAAGTTCATATTCATTTTAGGCAAAAATATTTTTGCTACATCTGTTTGAATTATTTTGGTTATATTCAAAACAAGCCAAAAAACAAATTCCAAATTTTTGCCACAGCTATTTAAGATGTAAAGATCATATTGAACTTGAGACAAAAATATTTACGATAGCTCTCACATGAGCTTTCATAGACAAGTCTTACAAGAGCTTTCATGATCAGTTTGAAAATGATTTCTCCACTGTTTTCATGTGAATATTTACATGGAAAAATGTTGATTCCTTGATACCGATATTATAACCAACTTTACCTCTAATACTGAAACTATCGGAATGAATCTCGCATAACCAACAAACAGCATAAGACTGTGGACTCCTGAACTGTATAAGGAATGAGGAATGAACTGCAACAAAAACCAATTTCTATTTCCACTTTGCCAAATACTAATAATTCACACGGTGTAGAATGGCTTATGTGAAAAAATTCTTTAATTTTCATTTACCATATACTTGGTATTAAATGCCCTTTGCTTATAAGATGGAAAAATCTGGAATTCTATCAAGTCCAATTTGAAGTATTTTTTTGTGTCTGATGTTTAGAATGGTCTGAAATGAGTTTCCCCTTCCCCTCCATTAAATGTTTCTTGATACCTGTATAAAATTGTTGTATTTAAAAATAATTTTTCGGTTTTTTTGATCTTCTATTGCTGGAAGTTTTCGGGTATACTTAAAGATTTCAATCAAAATTTAGGTTAGGGGGTGCTTTTAGCGGAAGATGTGATAAATTTGAGAAATATGGTATTCAGACCAGTGCATTTCTTTTAGGATATAATGCACACTCACAAAAAAAAAGAATTTTTTCACACTACATTTAATCACCTAATGGATTAACACACTATATGTTGTAGAATATAATGGTCACAGATTAGTTTTTATTATTTATTAACATTTTTGCTTTCTAATTTTTGTTTTGCATACATGTATTGATTTATTATGAACACTTTATATGATTTATCTTATTATATTTTGTTTTAACCAATAATTCACACTGTGTGCCTGTATTATTTCAAATGTTGTTTTTAGTTTCTCAAAAGCATGAATACATTCTATGCTGGGTTGGGTTTATAAAAGCTTTCCATTTTGGGGATGGAAACATTGAATTAAGAGAAATTAGAAAAAAAAAATGCAAACTCTCAAATCTGCTTCGGCTTTTTATACTGTTTTTACTCATTTTTTTATTAGGCTGATGTTCCCTCCCCTGACAAACTCTGTTCAAAGGCAAACTAAAAGTTAAGAAAAATTGAACTTAAGACAATGTTGGGTGTTCAAGAAAAACATGACATTTTATTCAAAATTTTTTTTTTCTAATTAATAAAGGTGATTACCAGTTTATGTACAGTAAGTATTAGCTAGTTGCAGCTTTCTTTTTGTTTAATTAATTATTTTTTAATCATGAATGTTTGTAATAATACCCTAAAAAGCTGTCAAGTTGCAACCCTGTGATTTTTAATTATTCGTGCTTAAATTTTTTTAAAGTTCATCGGTAAAAATTTTTTAGTTGGTATAATTGAATAGGATTTTTTTAAAAACATGACTCTTGACCCAAAGATCTTAACAAAGCCCTGAAATTGTTTATTAAACCTTTAAAATTTCATTGCTTAAGCATTGCTTTTCATGTAAACATCTCAAGTCAATACATTCGAAAAAATCAACAAGCTGCTTGCTAATGTATATTTATATATACTGCCAAAATGTATGTACAATATACCGGTAACTCTTGGTGACCTCACTAACATCTGGTTGACATGAAAGTCAACAATAAATTTTTTGAGACAACAGAAAAATGTTTATTCTACCTAGATTTGACTACATGTCATTGATTTTCATATTTATGTTTTCAAATAAAAACCAAATACTTGGGCCATAATTGGTGTCTGTCGATTGTGTATTTACGGAAAGTTTATTTTGTTCATATAAGAACAACTCAAGATGTGATTCTTCTGCAGATTCACAGATTTCTGCCAGTAGAATCCTGTTCGGTTTTGTTCCCATATGTAATTATTCATACATCTACCAGGGAATTTCTGGTAAATTCCGCGGGCCGTGAAATTTCCAAATCACATCCCTGCAACTGTCTTGAAAGAGTGAAAATGATATTGACATAACCATCCTCCAAGCACAGATTACTTTTCTCTAGTGTCAGCATACACGGAACTACTTTATGCATTGGGTCTTAATTCCTAAAAGTAACCAGCCTGAAATACTCCAAAATCACAACATCAGGACTAATATTTACAAAAGACAAATGTACATTTGTGCAAATCTGAAGCTTTCCCCAGACTGGATTTTCTCTAATGGAAATAATCTGATGTTAAGAATAGAGTCTGGGCAGGAAGAGACTAAGATATCCATGATGCCTAAATACATGCCCATAGATAAGATTCCACACACAATTAAAAAAAATCCTTAATTTTTAGTTAAAAAATATCTTGACTTGAAATTTTTGGATCTGTGATGTTGATGCAAACATACTATATTTTTATTTTGGACTGCTAAGCTTGTTGAATTTGAACTAACGAGAGCAGGTACAAGATTTTTTAAAAATCTGACCTTTTGATAAGCAAGGCGGAGTGAGTTATGCAAAATATATTTGTCAGAGAATTTGGCTGAATTCACCAAAAATTCATTAAGATGGGTCAATATTGGTTCAAGTGAAAAAATAAAGAATATGAAATAATTTTAAAAAGAAAACTACCAGAAAATGCAGCAAACACTCCGGCATAAATCTTTGAAACATGAGCAGTTTGACAAAAACTTGGTCACAAACCACACAAAGTATTTTACATCATAGTTAGGGAGAAAAGCAAGTCTTTTTGTATAGGCTGTCTTAAGATGAGGTCATTTAGACATTTTGAGAGTTTGTACTTTGGGTTAGAATTAAGAACAAATCATTGGTATGAAATGAAACTAATTTTATGGTGGGATGTGATAAATAGGGGTTAAATCTGTCAAAACTTTTTTTTATTTAGTTCAGTCCCGATTGAGAAACTAAACAATATTTGAATGATAGGCCTTAGCCAATGAAATTGTTTTATTTCATTCTTTTCATGCTCTTCCTCCTGTGTGCTTTATAATTTGCTTTCGGTCACCTGCATGTGGTGCTCATTTGCTTCAACATCTGCACCAAATTAACTATCGCCATGACAACAGTGCCACTGGTAGTAAACCCTGCTGCTGAAGCTGGCGCCGCCCTGGTGACAGCCCCTGCGACCTTGATACCTACTAACGCACATAGCGTAAATTACTTTGACCAGAATGGACAGGTAGAGTGTAATGAGATTTCTGCTAGGAAAAAACCAGATAAATGGGGTAACAAAAGGGGATTATGAAATGAGAGGATCACCATAGGGACAAAAATTTTAAAGAAAAATCAAATTATGAAGAAAGGCAGTAATTTTAAGGAGCATCACATATTAATATTCATAACTTGGGCATAGTTGCACAACTAACTTGTTTACTAATTTTACTAATATTTTAACAATTTATTAATTAATTTATTTATTTATTTATATTATATTTATTTGGGTGTAGAAACCGCCAACTTAGAATTTTCTTCTTAGCTAGATTTTAATTTTATTTTAAATGAAGATATACAGCTTTAATTTGATCAACTGAAGTTATTTGCTAGATTTATAGCTAGAACAAATTAATATTTCCGAGTTAAGCTTAAAATGCTGGCCAGAAGGAGTATACAATGCTCGCTTGTCGTTTGAAATGGATTGAACTGAACATTTTTGTATTATTTGTCTGGTTCCCAGGACTTGTACTGGATTTAACCGATACACTCAGCTGGTGATAACTTACCCCAATTTATTAGAGGACTGACGATGCTCAATTCTGCTTTCTGTTCTGAATACCTTAATGTCAGCAAATGAAATCCTCACATCCAAGATGTTGGAAGTGTTAGTCATATAACAAGTCATGAGAATCATGGAAAGGTCATTGGAACAGAAAGTAAAATTGAGTCTTGTCAGATCATGGTTTTAAAACAAAGCACTTGAGCAATTTAGCAACATCTGATTGTATTCAGATTGGACTAAATGCTAATTTATTATTGGGAAAAAATAGGTATGATTAGCATATTTACAATTGAAACTAAAGTTCAGTTGCCTTGAAAAAAAATTATTATTTAAAAAATGTTTTTTGTCATTTTCATTTAAAGAAAATTTCTCATTCTTTCCTGGGACCCAGTTTATATAATTTCCCAAATAAAATGTTAAATGTTATTGATAGAGATTATTGTAAAAAAAATGTCCATGGAACTCTAAAGTATTGTTGTAATACAGTTTTGTTATTTGTCGTAGTCTGTTGTTTTGCTTCATTTGGTGTTGTTGCTGTTTGTTGTGGCTGTAAAAACTTTTGTTTTAGCATTATTGTACTCTCTAACTGTATTTGTAAAAAAGTTAAAAGCTGGAATCTATCTTTCAACTATCATATTTCTTCTGCTCCATGATATGGCTGAAATATTGCCGACGTGGCATCAAGCAACATTCAATCAATCAATCATTTATTCTGCAGTTCAATATTATAATCTCACATGTTATCCAGAAGCGAGATATTTATACCCCCGCAAACGAAGTTACAAAGTTTTGGGGGGTATATAGGAATTACCCTGCTCTGTCTGTCTGTCTGTCCACATACTTAGTAAGCACATCTCCTAAACTATTCAATGGATTTCTATGAAACTGTACATGAACATTACGCACAATGTAGATATGCATGAAGGAAAGAAATCAATTTCCAAGGGCAGATAATCCATGTGCGAGCAGAGGTATCTTTTGTAAGTTTTTCGCACCATGTCTCAGAAACAGGTTTAGGTTTTTGCCAACAAAACTGTTCAGTTCAAAGTTTCAAATGAGCAGCAGCAATTGAGTTTTTCTGCCATCTTGTGACAGATGACCATATGATAATTTTATTGTTATGGTGTTGCATTGTGGGAAATTTTGCAGGAAGAAAGGTTGGTTGGTTTCCAGATGTTTTATAATGATTTTATGACTTATAAGTTCATCTTTAAGCTATCAAGGAGTTTGTGAATACCCTCAGCCTCCAAGTTTCCATTTATTTTTAAACAATGCAATAGTATCAATGTGCAATATAGTTCCACAAAATATAGGATGTTGGTGGAAAGATAAGATATGCTTAAGTGCCTTAAATGTAGTTAAATTGGGCTTTTAAATATTTTTTATAAAGTATTGAAGCTGTCAACCATGTCTTTCTGGCATATATTCCATATTCTTTCTTTTAAATATGCACATTAGTGACCTGGGCTCGAAGGTCATTCAGGTTCACTGTTTATGACATAAAACCTAGTTTTCTCAAAATTTTGTCTTCTCAGCAAGTACACTTGAAGTACTTATCCACTTTTACTTACAGAATCAAAAGGTCAAATGCAACATATGAAATTTTAAAACATTTCCAACTTTGGTAAATTTCTGTGAAGATTCTTAGATCTGTTATCTTCTGAAAAAGAGCATACCAAAAATCAATTCCATGGAATCAAAGATCAGTGAAATTAAAATGAAATCTTACAATGAAAAATATTGCAATTTTATCTTTGTTAAATATCAGAGAAGGCTTAGATCTGTAATTCTAGCAACGGTATCCTAACAGAATAAGATGAGTTAAATTCATATCAGGTCTTTGATTTAAAAGTATGGCAGTTCTAATAGTGTTTCATTTCCAGGCTGACTTTCAGACCTTTGTTTTTTCTGGAAAAAGTATGTTTCCCCATATTTTTTTTTTTAATCCATGGTTTCTCCATACTTAAATAACGCTTTTGGATAATGTTATAATGAAACAAATACTTGACAGATAATAACAGGCTATTTTGAATTCTGAAGTTCACACATACCTTGAAGATTTTCTTGCAATATTTCCTGCAATGCCTTACGAAAAATTTCCTGTAAATCCAGCGCTAAGTAATTCTTTCCGAATGCCAGTTAATCTGTATAAAACTTGATTCTTGCTGCAAAACTTTGTTTCTTCAAAATTATAATAACTGTATGAATTTTCACAGAACAATATGTCTTTCCTGATTCAGCTGTTCACCATATTTTTCATTGATGGCCAATTTTTACTTGCAGTTTCTTACAAGAAATCATGTGGTCAACCCATATTGTCATATTAAGAAACTGCAAGTAGAAATTGAAAGATTTCTAACTAAGCTGAGCTCATTTTCATGAAAGCATAAAAAATATTTATCTTACTGTTGCAGTTACTGGACACCCTCCCAGCATGCCGAGATTTTAGGTTAGGCCAATGTAATCGGCCTACATGCAAGTACGTGCATGTACTAGAAGGTAAGTAACTTAAATAAATATGAGCAGTATTATATAAGACATAAACAATTTTTTATTTGGGTCAGTTTACAGCTTTTTACCAGGAGTGGTATTCCACTTTTTTTGTGAATTTTCTCGTGGTTGAAGTGCAGACTCGCACATTTTACCCAACATATTTTAATTTCATATTGATTAACTGTTAAATTTCCTTTTTTTCTGTAAAATTCACATAAACTTTCTCATAAGAATAATTCTGGTCAGATTTCCATGAGTTTTAGGACCTTAATACTGTCAACAGTTTCTTGTGAGAATTTTGAAATGATTTTTTCAGTTATTTTTTTTTATATAAAATTGATTTAAATACCAATTAGCATTTTGTGGATAGTAATTATAAAATGTAGCAAAGAAAAGTTTTTATTTTATCAATGATATGAATGTCTAGTTCATAAATGAGTCAATCTCCAAAACAGAGAGTATAGTACTTCCTTCGTCAGACATATACATCTCTGTTATTGATGTTCCGACATTGATTGCCTGGATTGTGACGTCAAAATAGTTTTAACATCAAGAAATTTTTGCGTCACAAGCAGTTTTGACCAGGAGAGGAAGCTCACAAAATGGTGTAATCATGTATGGCAGAGTCGACTACTGGAGGTTTTACTGGAAGCTAGGAAACTGTTTCGGAGATTGTAAATGAGTGTCAAAGATGAAAATGAAAAGATGTGGGGTAAAAATCAGAGAGTGCACTCAACCATGAGAATTTTAAAGTAAAGAATCCATTTCAAACATTTTAATGCACCCATTTAACACACATCTAAACTGTGTATTGTTTGAAAGCTTGTTTCATTACCTGCGTCGCCGAAGGCGGAAGCAGGTCTAGTAACCGCTCGACTCCGTCCGTCCGTCTGTCCGTCCATCCGCAACACATCGTACACTCACTCAAAAACGCTTCATCCGATTTTTCTCAAATTTTAGTATGTTGTTGGGATTGATGATGCCTGGTTCCCTTTCGTT
>JAULBM010000013.1:334204-344643 GCA_032357055.1 Geukensia granosissima
TGCTGGAGCTCCTATTCACCTGCATGCTTATTGATTAAGTGCGAGCGACGCAGGTCCAGAGCCGACTTGCTCTTGTTGACCATAAGAATTGACTGGTCATGAAATCAGTTGGTCACATTTTCTGAAGCCATTTTAATTGAAAAAGCTTTCCGAATGATCTGAATCTTTGCTAAATAAAGAAAAGTGATGTGTTGTTCGATTTTTACTGATCCTTTTCTGTCTTACTGCATAAGTAGGGAAATTTTTTATAATGCTTTATGATCTTGGAAAGAAAGTATTGATACCTTTGAACAGATATATCATGTTTTGGAGTGGTGAGCCATCAGTTGAGTTATATTTATTTTCGAGACTGCAAATACCTCTCCACAACATGATATATCTGTTTAGTTACACTGCACATTATTAATATTGTTGACAGATAAACATAAAAAAATTCTGAACAATTTTCCAGCGGGAAGAAACTCACTGGGATAAAACAGGCAAATATGTTTTCACAAATTCCACGGTAAAATGTGAAATCCTTCAGCAAATACACCAACAAATAGAAACTTAATACACATCTTACATGGGTTGCAAAAATTCTTAAAATCTGTTAGAAATACACTGTTTCTTGACCAATCAATATCCCAGAAACTTATATAAGGTGTTGTTAACAGCAAAATTATCTTCTCAGAACCTATGATAAACTTATTAAATGTTTATTTCCGTCTATTTTCAGAATATGTTGAAGTTGTGGATGGGAAGGTAACAGTCTGTCGTGATTCAGTAAGAGGAAAATGCACCAGACCTATGTGCAAATATTACCATATTCCTGTAGAACTTCCACCTGCTAAGTGACAGAGATTGTATCTTCCAAACATCCAAGTGATGTCAAATTTTTGACTTTATTGTGATTAAATGACTATATGATTCCTGCCATTGGATAAAAAGAGTTGAAATTAATTTGTTACTATTTACCATATAACAAGTGGCCATTTCATTCGGAAGGTGCTATTTAGAAAAATTCTTTTTTGTTGGTCTCCGGTGACACCAAATTCTATGGTTGCCATATTGTTGAAAATTTCAACTTCTTCGCCAATGCAGGAAAAACATTGTTTTTTCACCGTTATAGTAGTCATGTAATATTGTGCCATGTTAAGTTCTCCACAGATTAGAATTTTGCTCAATTCAAGGCTGGTCTTCACACAAAAAAGAAATACTGGCTTGCAAGCCTACCAGCAATTTATCAACAGGCTATTTATTTATAGTATCTACGCAAGGTCTTTAATTTTAGAGCCTTCTTGCAAAATACGCAACTCCCAATTTTATTAAGTGCCACACAGCAAAGCAGGATTCTTAGGAGCGCTTATGATTTTTCATTCCATGTTATTTGAAAACTTAAAGAACTGTTGAGTAAACGGACACACACTTTCACAGCATTTAAAGAGAATTTAGATTTCAAAAACTATTCAATTTGTGATAAAAACAAAAACTCTTCTATGAAAAATGTGCAGATATTTGTGAATTGGTTACGAGTTATTTTCAGATAACACTGAATGAGTTGGCATCGATACTGAATATGCGGTAGGGAAATATAAGTTAAAAGCAATCCTAGGCTTCAACATATTACTTCACAATTCACAAGCTGCTAGCATGCATCAGACATAATGTCTGCTAACAGCATTGTGTTGATTATTTTTCTACTTTGTTATTGAGTTACTTTAGTTTTTTTTATATTTTGACCTGCCATACCTATTGTACAACAATGAATGGACTATTCCTGCTTGGATAAATCCATTATGTAATGGGGTGTGCAGGTTTCACTTGTTGTAAATTATTTTTTGAAGATAAAATGGTGCAATTACTAGGTGCACGTTAAAATTGGGTCATAAACAGTGCAACCTAAAACATATCAATGTTCAAATTTTGATTAAATATGGAAAAAGTTCTGTGAACTTTAAATATTGACATCTCTGCTGTTTTGACTCTGTTTTCGTAAAGTTATACAGGGGAGACAATTTGAGAACATGCCTTCCTTTTAAACTAAAAAGCAAAAAAAATTATTTAACTTCAATGGACATTAATAAATTTGACCATTGTTATTTTTAGATTTTGTTGTGACTGTTTATGGACTTATTATGTTATTCATTGATATGATGAACAAGTTTTGTTTGAACTTGAGTTTTATGATGAAATGTGCCATATAATGAACTTTTTGTCCTTTGATATATCTTTAAAAACCTACAATTGATGTTAAAACCAAACTTACTGTATCAATTAAATCCATATGAAAACTTATTTTATAACTTTTTGTGTTTATTCGGTGGTAGTCTTGTACAATGTAAAGTGCTATTTTGTCGAATGTAAATAATTTTGTTACTGGTAAAGAAATAGGGATCTACTTATTAAAAAAACTAGATTATTTATATTTGTTTGCCCACTTCCTAAATTCTTCTCCAGTGCATAAACAAATTAATATTTAAGGACAGTCCTGTCTGCACTTTTTAACTGCAAGTTTGACGATAACTTGTTAAACTTTATACTTTCTATGCAAAAATTACTTTCTTAAATTCTCTATCGAGATTTTTAATTTTAAATCTATTAGGAACTTTTTTTCATATTTTAGGTACCAGTTTTATGTACTTTTTAAAATTTATATCTGGAATCTTTTGAATTTTATAACATCTTTTATAAAGTTTAATGCGAATTGTTAAAAAAAACTTTGTATGTTATTTTATCTTGCACTTTATTAAAAAAAAAAAACAGTTTCTTGTAAAATTATTTCAGTGTTGTAAAAAGTGGAATTTTACTTATGATGGTGAAAAAAATTAGAATTAACTTCTGCATTTTTTAACCATAGTGCTAAACTGTTGCTGAAATTTTCTAATAATGTTTTATACAAAAGTGCCATATGACTTATATTTTATTCAAGACTGTTATATATATATAATCAACTATGAAAATGTCCAAGCATACATTTATTTACAAGTTCAAATTCACAATTTTACTAAACATTTTGCCAAAAAATTGCAATTTGATCTCAAATCAAGATGCATCTCTTATAAAACCACAGAAGTAGCAAATACTTTTCAGAACCAGATTTCAGAGCAAAAAAAATAATTTTTTTTCAATATGTTATTTTCATCAATGCATTTAATTCATTAATAAAACTATAAGTTAACATTTTAATACAAATTATATATTATTTTATATTTGTATTGTAAAAGTTTTATGTAAATTTGAATTTCGATGACTTGATGTACTAATTTCATAAAGAAAAGTAGTTGATTTTATTTTTTAAATTCCCAGTTTTTGCCTCCCCCTTCCATAACTGACATTTAGATTGCCATATCAACATGTTACTTTCTCAATGTATTTACATGACAAGATATATTTGTTAATTATTTGTGATATTAAGAATGATGTTAGTGTGTAGATTTTAGTCTTTTTGTTAAAGTGGTTTTTAAAGACATCATCATTTTTTTTCCTTTCATAATTTTCGATCCAATCTCTGCTGAATTTATACTTAAAAAATTGTTTGCAAGATTAGAAATAAAACCAATAATTCTGAATCCCCCAAAGTCAGATATCAAATGTGTTCTTATCCTAAGTTGGTGCTTTTTAAAGAACAATTTTCTTGTTTCTTTTTCTGTTTTTGATTTTGTTTTGATGCATTTAAAATGTATCTTTACAGGATGTTTTGCAAATATGAACACATGTTTTGATTTTTTGAGAACGTTACAGTTGGTAACAGCAAGTCAATATTCTTTTTACAAATTTGAGAACTTGACTTTTGTGCTAAATATAGCGAAAAAAACAATTACTGGTTAAGTACCCAATGTTGACACACAGTTGTTTTGTTTTTGCATTTAAATCTACATAAATCTAAAAATAGATGATTTTGAATCGTATTCTTTCACAGAAATTGTATTCTTCAAAAATTTAAGCAAAGTTATTGAATTATTTTACCCAGAAGCAGCATTCCTGCAATTGGGTACTGTATTTTTTTAACTTTAAGTCTTTGTGGACCATAGTTAATATGGATAAAAATAAAAGGCTGTGTGCAAAATCTGAAAGAATTCTTTGTAATAGTAAAAAAAATGTTTGGAAATATGATAAAATTCCAGGCAAAATTTTTTGAAAAATTTCTAAAATTTTAAAGGCAGAGATTGGATGTCAGTTTCATTGTATATTACAACCTTGTTGAATGATCATTTTATTTTAATCTTAAGCTGTGTGTTAAACACACAGCATGGAATGTGTTCTTTGTTGTATGAATGTTACTATGGTTACCGATATAATTATTCATATTATGATTATGTACATGTATATATATATTTTTTTTCTTTTTTTGATGACTGCAATTCATGCATTGTTATGTATATGGATAGAAAAAGGAACATGAAATGTTCGCTTTCAAGATATTTTGGTGTAAAATTCTAGAGATTTTGTCTCGGGCAAAGTTTTTTTTATATGAAATCCGAGAAAGCTTGCATACGTGTAGTGTTAAAACAATTTATGGTATGACCTAATTGTACTTGGCTTCGTTAGCTTATGTGTGAACAATTTACATGGCATTTTCTGTGCTTGGACATACAACCGACAAATTTTATAATGATAATTTTTTAATTTCTTTTGTGAAATTTAATTCAATTTAGATTTTTGCGTTGTTTTGGTCATTCTAGTAGAAAAAAAACTTTAGGTATAAATTATCAATGACAAGAGTGAGAACTTTCACTTATTAGCAGTATTTTATATTAAATATTAATTAAGTAATCATTTGATTTTTTAATGTGGTTCATGCACAGTTTTTTGCCTGATTGTTCAAAGAGCTGTCAAACAGTTCTCAGCAAGTGCCCATGAGTATATTTAGCAGCTGCTTCTGAAAATGACATATTAATTGTGTGTTGTATTGATTGTTCGTCCAATCAGATTTGTTGTATCAAAAAGCGAAAGGCGAAAAAAAAGGTTAACATATGGCAGGCCATTGGATAGTTTACAGTTTAAGCATGGGAGAAGATAAAAATCTGATTGGATAAAAAATGCTAATACTAAAATGATCAGAAATTTATGAAATATCTTGAAAGAATTCAATGAAAATAATCAGTGCTTGATTTTAACAACTTAGATGGAAAAAAACCATTATGCATGCCATGATTGTAGAGTTAATTTCCAGCAGCCATCAAAATGTATACTATTATTATTATTATATATATATCAATGTGAGCCGGTGATGGTTTTGTTTCGAAAAACTCACAAAAAACAACATCATTTATAGTTTAATTGATCATACTGTGTAAAAATTTGCACACAGTTCCACATACATTGCTATTATAACATGTAGAATTGCTTAAGCTTATTTGCTATAAATGCGTCCAATTGGACATTTTGTTGCTTACAGTGTGTTGTTTGCTTAGCTTGTAAGACTCTGAAAGAGAAGCATAAATAAATATAAGATTTAGAATATAACCATTATACATACTAGTAAACTGTGTTGTGCTCTTTTTCTGCATGATCTCACTTCCTATTGACCTTTGACCTCTTGCAGTGACCTCTAAAGTTGAGGTTTTAGAGTGATCTATATATATTTACATCTAGCAAATACTTCCAGCTGACCTGGCATCTTAAAAAGATGTCTTGCGTCAAATTATGCCTTCAAGCAGCAGTTGTGGTATTCAAATAAAAGGCTTGATTTGATTTAAAATAAGAATAAATCACTGCATAATGTAATTTATAATTTAGAATAGGAATTAAGAAAATAAGAATTACTGCATATTTCAATTTGTAATTTTAAGTTGGGAACAAACTATATTATTTATTAAAATTTGTGTTTTAGATTAAGATTAAATGACAACATCTTGAAAAAATAATCGTATTAAAAAAAAAGAAATTTTCACCTCCAGTTAGCCATAATGGCCAAATATGCGAAACAAATTTTATGCAGTATTTATAAGTATTCTAGCATTTACAAATAAATGTGTTCAACACAAAATGATGAAAATAGAGACATATTTAAGTCATAAAAATAAAAATTGCCAGAGTTTGCATTTAATACCATATGCTTATATTTGGATACCACCCATTTTTTTTTCTGTATACATTAACTTAGTTATGGAAAGCTTTGGATCAAATGGTGTAGATGTTCTGTTCAAAACAGTAGCTGGTGCAATGTGTGTGTCGGTTTGTTGGTAAAATAACATTTTTTAAAGTCACAATATGAAGACATTTTGACTTAAAAAGTGGTCTTCTTAGTTTTGGTGCTAAGTTTCACATATATTCTACAATTACCTATAATTCCCGGTGACCATGTAAAGTTTCATTAATTTGTGTAATATATTTCCATTACTTTATAAGAATGAAATAAGTCATTAATAAAATTTAGTTAGTGCATTTATTGTAGGGTTGTCTTTGGTTGGAATGTTAAGAAGACGTCTAGTAAAATTAATCCAACTACTCCATCAGTGCTTGCCATACTTTAAAAAATTTTTAAAAGAAGAAACATTTTCCTTAAAACTGACTTGTCAAAACAATTATAGATGTGAACATTGAAATTTTTGTGGTTGAAACACAAGAATATCAAAGGGGTAGTTGGCAATTTCATGTTTGCACAGTAAGAAAGGAAATTTCGTTTGATGTGGCACTTAGAAGGTACTTTGGGAAATGCTTATTTTTATTCTTGTAACAGCTGCTGCCGCAGAAAAGCTTTTACAGATTTGCTTTAATTTTAATACTAGCTATGTATTACAATGCATTTATGTTAAAATGGCTCACTTGATAAATGTTTCTATTCTTAACTGTTGGCAGTATTGCCTCAATTAATCTTGCCAAAAATGTAGTGAGTGTTCATTAATGGTAGGCCCACCGAATATAAGCTTAATAGTGGTGCTATTTTCACGATTTCAAATAAGCCTTGAGATATTTGTAAAATTGAATGTTCCAAACTGATCTCAAAAATTTTTATATCTTTATTTGTTAGTTGAATCTCTTTGTTTATGTTCAATTCCCAAACTATTTCCTGGGTGCCAACAATAGAACGAGAAAGTGTTTAGTACATATCAACAGTCAAGAGGCTAGCTAGCAACCAGCCTGGGCAAATTAACTGGTTCGCTGTTCTGTTTGCACACAAGTGCTAAGTTTACTCTGAACATGCGAGCAAGTTGATTGGGCAAATACATCACCACGCTTTACAGGCTTTCACCAGCAACCAATCAGATATAGAATTGGTATTTAGCCCTGGATAGTTGAATGTAATCCCAGCATGCTGTAGGTTGCACATGACATGCTGGCACCTTTCTGTTGTAGATGTCCGATGCAGACCAAAGACTGTCTTCCAGTGTATTGTCTTAATCCGAGTCAAACTCGGTGTTTTTCGTTATTAATTTATCTAATTTTTTGTTTATGAAACCAATGTTTAAGATTTTGTTAAGATTATTTGTAAATATATTTTTTGGTTAATGGATTTTTTCATTTTTTGGAATTAAACCAAAAAGGTAGTGATTTAAATATTTTTTTCACTTAGGATTTTCTTCCAATTCGTCACCAAGTGATGTACAAACATTTATCGTTCTTAATATATAAATTTAAGTGATTAAATTTTTTCTTTGGTTGTGTAAAGGCCAATCCAATTTCGAAGGTATCGACGTATCCACAATGTTAAGTTGTAAGCCAAAAAGTGTCCTCCCTGTGACATATTTCATGGGAAGTGATTCATGGTTCTTTTGACTTCATAGGAAACAATGGAATAAGTAGATGGGATTTTCATGGGGTAAACTATTTTATATCAGACTTACTAAAAGGATTATCACATGGAGTACATCTTTATATTCAAACTTTTGGACCAATGGCAGACCCACAAGACTTCGTGTCAAAAGTTGAGCATTATGGCTCAATGTCATGAGTGTCCAGACCTGTTTAGTACAAATATGGGAATGTTTTCCTTGCAAGCTTAAAATCTGATATGCCTACCCATTCAAAAATGTAGGGACTGAAGTGACAGTTACTCATGAAATTAGCCTTTTAACTTTAAAGCAGACCTATAAATGGACATCCTCAGCCTTGGTACAATGCTTGACATTGGTAGCGAACATTAATGATAGAATGTGCATATATAAGTATGTCAGTCCTGTTGCTTTTTTTTTGTTACCTTGTTTCAAAATATGTCAGACTTGTAGCAAAAAGCCACAACAACTCTACTGAATGGTACATTTTGAAAGGGAACACTAAAGATGTATTTAACCTTAGATTACTATTACAAATATTCGTGTTTTTTAACAAACAAACTGGTCTCCTCGATTGTCAGTCTTCCTGAACAAGGCATTTGTTTCTAAAAATCTGTTTATCAAACATCAATCGATATTTTCTACATTCCGACACTTAGCGATTATTGTGCATACAATCGAATGAAATATTGTTTCTAATTGTAGTATACCAATATATTGGAAGAATACATTATAAAAATAGATGTGGCATGAGACAGCCATCCACCAAATAACACTCGAAGGTAAAATTCTACAGATCTCATTTCGGACAATCAATACTTTAACGGAAGCTGTATAAGACCCCCAAAATAAAAAAAAAATGTGAAACTATTCATAAAACACGACAATCGACCTAATCTTTTGAACTAATGGTGAACGAATTTCAATAATTCACTATTTAAACGACAACCACTGGACCACAGTTTGGGGCTAGGGACAGGCACACTAAGTATGTGACGGGTTTGTGGAACATTGGTGTGACAAAATAGCAATAAAACACACGAAACAGAATAATCACTTGATATCGCTACGGAAAACCAACAAGCTTTCATACAGAACCTTCTGCAAAGAAAAGAGAAAAAAATTGGCTCTATCTTTTGGTTTCACGTTTCGCTATATAGATGATGTTCTTTCATTGAACAATTCTAAATTTGGCATGTTGACCGAATCTATCCCATTGAACTTGTAATCTACAGAATAAGAAATTTGCTTCGTATATAGACACATCCCAATGAACGACATTAAGGGCGAGTTGAGAACAAAAACTGACAAAAAGATCACTTTGATTTTTCCATTGTAAACTTTCCGCTCGTGAAGTGCAACATTCCAACCGCACCTGAATACGAAGTGCATATTTCACAGCTTATTTGCTACTCCAGAGCACGTGCTTCCTATCAGGATTTTATTGATTGAGAGTTGCTGCTGACAAGAAAACTGAACCAGGGTTTCCGAGGAAAGATTAGTCATCTCTCCGAAATTATTTCGATCGCCATCATGATTTGGTTGAAGTTGAACGGTACGAAATAATCATTTCACAAATGACAAAGGATATATTCCCTTTGTCGTGACTGCAAACCAGTCCTTTCTGGAATAGGAGTACTAACATCGATTGTGACTATGAAGCAGGAGGGCTTATCCTTCGGGAGCACCTGAACTCATACTTGTTTTTGTAGGTTTCGTGTTACTCCAGCTTTTGTTTCCAGTTTCAGTGTAGTGTCGTGTATACTTTGTTTGTATTGCGTTTCATTTCGTTAGCCATGGTCTTGTCTGTCTTCTGACCTTGCTTTCTCTCTGTCTGTTTGGTACCATCGAATTCTTTTAACAACACATACAATTAAAAGTGATCCATGATACAAAAAAGTATCGACCTCGAAAGAGTATTTACAGTTGCTGTCTGTTAGTGCAAAACCAAAACGCAACCGATCAGGAAACCAAGATTTCCTTTACTACGGTATCAATGAAAACTCGTTCAATTTTATTTGGTGTTTAAATATCGTTAGAAGTCAAAGTAAACATGGGATTGTGAAAATGCTAATTTAAAAAATAAAAAGACAGGAAGTAGAAAATGTTATACAAAAATAAACGGTTTAGTTCAGTATTAAGCTTTTTTTCAGAAAGTCAATATAAGTTCCAATAAAACATTTAAAGATTTAATAATAATGCTGTGACGATAACATTTACGGGTAAGTTTATTAAGATGAATTCTACGACCATGTGGATTTAGTTTAAATCTAAGAGCTTTATCTACCACGTTTCCGTAAAAAGTAGGTAATGATATCCCATTTTCATCAGATGATTAAAAGTACATCAAAATTTTAATACCAAGCCTTTGTATCCATGAAAGAATTTAGTTAATGTTTTATTAAATTTGCGGGAACAAAATCAATGACTTAATAATTTGTCAGTTATACAGACATTGAGTTCTTAAACGTACCTTAAATCTGAAACGTCGCTATAAACATGGACATAACGAACAAGCTGAGAATAATTTCACACCGTATGAAGAAGCCAAAGGAACGTCCACGTCAAATTGGGGGAATTCACAATTGGATATTTGGTTGGATAAATCTCGGTAGTGTATTTGTGGAAATCTGAATTTCTGAATGCAGCTGAGAAGAAAGCTGCCGAGCCAAGGGTTTCTCAGGGAAAGATTAGAGTCATCACTCCGGAAGTTTTTCGGTCGCCATCATGATTTGGTTGACC
>JAULBM010000013.1:363193-376575 GCA_032357055.1 Geukensia granosissima
AAGTGTCTTTTGTTCACCTTTCACATTTCAATGTGCTGCGGTCGTATCATGCTGCGCTTGCGAAGCACCTCTGTTACAGATTGATTAAAACAACATTGAAAAAAGCTACCAGCTCAACCCATGTGATAAAATTTATCAGTTACCTGTCAAAGTTTGGTGGTTCATACATTCATACTTCCACCACCAATAAAACCGACTGCCACAATATGACAGAAATATTGTAGAATATGACACAAACCCCGAACAGACAAACAAAAACCTCCCAAATTTATTTTAAATTGTGCAGCCAACCTCTGTTATAGCGGTATGATAAAGATTTATTGGTTGGAATCATTATTGTTTTGAAATGTTAGGCAGTTTTATATCCTGGGTGAAACATAGCTTATCACCAGTTAATTTCTGTTTAATACAACTAACTTCTATGTTTCCTTTAGTTAGACACTTTTATTTTGATTCTATAAAATGGGTTTATTAGAAAATAACTATGCAACTGTGATAACCAAGTTCTCATTTTGTAAACAATTATGTAATGTATGACAAATTGCTGACTATTTTAGGCACACTGTTTATCCAAATGGTACCCTATATTTTCCTCGTGTAAGACCTGCTGATGAGGGTAGTTATCGATGTGAAGGTCTGGGGAGCAGTCGAGACATTCCAGCTCAGACATTTACATCAGAACTGATGTTAACAAGTATGTATTTTATGTATTTTGTGAAAGGTTTTGATAAAAATTTTTCAGAGTTACAGTTCTGTCTAAAAATATTGCATTAAAACTAAAGTTTATTTTTCCTTGAACAGCCATGTTTATCGTCTGTCAGATCATGTTTTTTGTCCACAAATTAAAACAAAGGTAACCCATGGTCATCATTTAACAATTAACCTATGAGTTAACCATTTTTATCCTTGAAAAAATAATCTAATCACTACTTTAAAGTTGTGGTTAACCAAACTATTGGTAACTCATTATTTTTTCCATGAATAAACCCAGTAGGTACTCATCTGACCAAAAGGGTTTTTGGTGCTATTGCTGTCATTTTGCATTCACCATCAGTCCAGTATCATATTTTTACACTTAATCTTTGAACATATTCTGGTGGACCACTGAATGGATTGAAATTAAACTTGGCACAAATGTTCCTTGCAAACTCCCTTCTGTTTATGTATCATTCCATCATTGATCATCAAAGATTACCTCTTGCAGCAAACTTACTTTAACATTGGACGTCATACAATGTTTTCTTGAGTACCTCTGAATGGGTTGACTTCAAACAGGGTCCAAATATTCCTTACAAGGGTCTTCACAAGAATGGGTTGTTACAAAATGGCGATCAGTGGGATATTTATTTTAACCAACCTTGAAGAAAAATTCACACAGACAACATCTTTTTGTGAACCATGTAATGGATTAAAAAAAGCTAGTGTTGTTATTTGGAGCTTATCCAGCATCAGAGATGGTCATAAAGACATCAGAATTAGTTTAACGTTATGTTCATTGGTTGGGAAATGTCATCTAAATACAATAATCAATGTATTACTTTCCAGCATTCCAGTCACAGGAATCTTTGGTTTACAAAAATTTAAATCATTAATAATTAATGACATGTATTGTTCCTCTTCAAAAAATCAGTGATATTCCATGTTTTATGTAAACTTAAATTTGTTCTTTATAATGCAAAGTGCATTGTGTGTTTACTGAAGCCATGACAGAAAAAAAAACCAAACAGATTGAAGATTTGAAATGATTTGTAGAGTTGCATCTGGTTTGAGAATAAGAAAGACAAATTGGTGATTTCGATACCCAGGCGTCTTGCTTGTTACATTTCATCTTTTGATTCAAAAGATGACTTGTTTTATCTAATAGATATAATAAATCAGTAATCCTATACAAAAACATTCACCAAACATTCACATATTTTTTAAAATTTGATGTAATATTTCATTGTTAAATTATTCTTTAACTTGAACTAAAAGTGGAAAGGTTTGCTTGTTCCAAGTTTAGGTTTTTTTGTATTTACATGTATAAGATTGAATTTTTTTATATTTACATGTATAAAATTGAGGTAAGATTTGCTTGATTTTATACATATATGTTTAATTTTTGGGTTGATCTAGAGATTTACCTACCTACTATTTAGTGAGAAAGACTATTGTTTTGGCAAAGTGTGCATCTCCTAAACACTTGAAAAATGTCTGTGTGTCCAACACCAGTTGCCTTTATATTAGTAATATATTTTCACTTGATTTGGAGGACATACCTGTTAAGACTTTAAAAAATTGAATGGAATCAAATGATATATTAAGAGTCCTTGACTGAATACTCATCCCTCAAGTTGGTGTTAGAAGAAAGAAGGACACCAATAGTAATATAGTTTAAAGATCAGCTTTTGATATTTCCACTCTGTCATTCTTTTCAGAAATTTATCACATTTCAAAAAATGTTTATTAATAAACTTGTAGATGAATAATTGTCACCAAAACTGATAAGGTCAAAAGATCAGCTATGATCTTTCACTGCACACGTGGATATTAAATTAATGGTTTATTCCAATGTCAGTCTCTCTCCATACCTACAGCATTCAAAGATCAAACGATATATCTTTTACTTTTCCCCTGCTTTTTGTAATACACTTAATTTAAGAAAAAAAGATAATTTTGGTTTTATTCACAATTATCAATCACAAGAAATAAAAGTTGGCCCAGTTGATCTTTATGTAATTGATAAATGACAAAATATTTCTTTAATATGTTATATTATCTCACTGAATGGCGGATAAATAATTACCTTCACAGCATCTGTATGCACTGTTAATGCACTTTTTATGGTGAAGATGATCTTTTTCAAAATCTTTTATTCATGAAAAATCATAATTTATTTGGATAGGCATATGTTTTGTAAATGGATATCACATTAGTCAAGTGGATAAAAGTACAGATTTGTCTTAATTTGAAGAGAAAATGGTAAATGCATGTTTAAAACTTCAGCCACTAAATTGGCTTAATTTTAGTAAGCCTTAACTGAAAAAAGCCCAATGAAATGTTATTGTTGAAGTCTGTTTTTTGCAGGGAAAATCAAAGCCAAGGGTCAATTTTTATTGTGTAGTTCAATTAGGTCCATTTGTAATAATTAAGTGTCCATGTCCTAGCAAGCCAAACCTTCATTTCATATCAAAATGGATAAGCATCCCTCTGCTTCTGTACTGCTTCTGTACGTAAAAACTGATATTTTGTGTATGAGGAAAGTAGCACACAATTGATGAACACAAATTTGTAAGAGACAACAGCAATTTGGAATCTGGGAATGGGGAAGGAAATGATAATAAGTTTATGACTTATCATGCTTATTTATTAAGCAAACCCAGTTTTAAGCTCACTTGAGCCAAGGGGTCACTATTGAGGACAAATAAATGGATTAAAACTAAATATGGTATGAGGTGCTGCTCAAATGTTGTTACTTTGGTACTCTTAGGTGGGAACTTTGTTTAAAAAAAGGACCTTAAAGGGGATACATACAAAAGATTTCTTCTAGAAAACCATTTGATGGATTGAAACCAAACATAGTTTAAAAGTTTCTTAGATGCAGATTTCTTCAAGAAAACCATTTGATGGATTGAAACCAAACATAGTTTAAAACTTTCTTAGATACAGACCAAGTTGTGTTAATTGAATGCTAATCAGTTATCCAAGATGGCCACCTAAGGGACTTAGTTTAACATCAGAATATATGTAAAATACATACAAAAGACTTCTTCTGAAAAACCAGTGAATGGATTGTAATCAAAAATGGCCTGAATGTTTCCAATGAAGTGGTAATTAGTTGTTGTATCTTTGGTTTTCAGATAAAATGTTATTCTTGCATCCTATAGAACACCTTTGCTGAATACTGTAAATGCGGTTATTTTCGTGGGGTGTTATTTTTGCCAAAAATGAATTGTAGTATTTCACTTGGTATAAATTTCCTTGAATTAGTCATTTATAAAAGTAGTATCTTAACAATATTTAACATTCATGGGAAAATTTACAAGTTTACATTATGATAGTATTATTTCCCTTTGACATTAAGCATCAATCTATCAATCACATGATAAAGAGCTCTTAGGGAGAAAACTCGGGTATCACAATTTTTCTGGGTTTCTTCATCTGGTCAGCAAATAAACGTAACCTCAATTAGGGCAAAATGATGGTTACTGCAGAGACATCAGAATTATTAATACATTTAATATTACAAAAACAGTATAAATGATTCTGTAGATCAAAACTGATGCATTCAGGAATTTTATAACATTTTATTTTTTTGATGTTTTTCCATTTTTATTAAGCATTATCAACATCTGGTTCTGTGAGATAAATTGAGATGTCATGTAAAACGTCTTTGGTTACAATGCAGATATGACTTTGTGACATTACAAAATTACCAGTTTTCTCAAAATTGTCATTTGGTCTTAATAAACTAATTACATCACAAGAAATACAGTTATTTTTTAATTGTAAAAAGTGTTCAGGAACAGCTGAAAGTGATTTTTGTATTCCCAAGAGACTCATTTGTTTGATCGGTATCAGCTCTCTAATGATACAGTGTCCAATAGTCAATATAGATTTTAGTGGAATTTTTAAAGCAGTAACAAAGATCATTTAAGATGAAGTATCAAAAGGAGTATCAAAAATAAAAACTATATATAATCTTTATTCAATTATAAATTAGTATGTGGAATAACTCAAGTTTGCCAAATTATAGATTTAGCCAACTCATGGGATTTTTATTTAAGTTTGTGATTTGGTTAAACTTGGTCAACACACTCACAGAACTTATATTAGAGTTTTTTGAAAAATTCAGATGACTCACTAACAGGAGTTAAGTAGTCAATTTGGCTGACGCGCTTACAGAACATTTATTATAGTTTGTGAGTAAATAAACTCAGCCAACTTACTCACAGGATTTATATCTAGAGTTTGGGATTAGTAAACTCAGCCAACTCACTCACAGGAGTTCTATTACAATTTTTGAGTAGTAAACTTGGTAGACTCAATCACAGGACAAATATTACAGTTTGTGAGTAAATAAACACAGACAACACAGGATTAATATTAGAGTTTTGTAAAATAGCATTTATGCTAAGTTAATGTCTAGTATGTCTAAATAATACACTAAAATCAAGTCACACAAAACAACAGTTTGGCAGCTATATTTGATTACATGATGTAAACTAAAAGAATTTTTTTCAATGCATAATCTTTATATGACGCCTAAATATTAATAAAATATAATTTTTTCTATGTAACTTGCAGGCATCTTTACCATCTTTACCAATTATGCATATATGACTTTCATGTATGATTGTAGGTAGCTTAATAATTTACTATATAGTGAATAAGGCCCTCTTTTCCTAGTCACATTAAATATTTATTAATGGCCACAGTTTGACTGCTATTTCACACAATAATAGCATTTTAAATGTTTTTGGAGATCTTTTCTGGCAACAAAATCAAACTTGATTGCACAATTTATTCTTCTATCAATTTAGCAGTCACCATAATGACTATCAAGTGCCTAAGCAGCCCCTTAGGACCATGTTATAATATATAAACATACCAGAAGATGGTATTTAGATGTAATCCCTCTTGTGAATAGAGATATATACTTTATGCCAGCTTCTGATGCATTTTCTGACTTTGTTATCACAGTACTTAACAAAATCAGCTTTTTATCAGGAAATTTCCAAGCAGATACAGTAGTTTTGACACCTTGATATACAGTGGAGACCTGAGTGTCTTATCTGTTTATTATACAAATTTCTGGTTTTTCTGTATTGCATAAGAACATAAAAAAGCGTGCATCAACTTTGATGTTATTCTCAAATGGAAATAAATGAAGTAACTGAAAGAATTTTTTATAAATTTTTTGGAATTATTGTTTTTTATTGTTGATCAACAAACAGATTAGTGTCAAGTACATTTGGCTAAGAATTGCTAAACAAAGCTTTCTGTCCAATTAAAGTTTATTATAAATTTACAAATGAACCTCTTTCACACTTCATTTTGGCATGAAGAAAACAAACAAAGCATCATAAAAGTATTTCTTACAGTTTGAGGGTTATTTAGCTTTGTTTTCTTGAAGCTTGGAAGATATAAGAAATTTAGTAATGTAGCAATATGCACTTACATTCATTTCTTATGATAAATTTGATTTTAAAATGCAGGGAAACAAAATGATTAAAAATCTAATAACAGGGAATATTTCTCTCTTTTGCACAAAAAGTGAAATGGAAAAGGATGGGATGGCACCATTGAGAAAAAGATATTAAATCTGTGATAAAGTAGAAATTCATTTCATTGTGGAATTCCAATTTTACTGTTAGGATTGAGTTGCCATTAGGGAAATCTGTTATTTACAAAATGAGCATTTTGCAGCAGACTTGATGGAAATTGGATGCGTTATTTGATAACAAAATGTGTAAATATGGCATGTTTTGTCTATTATTCTGTAATAAGTATCTGATGCTAATAAATTGTACAATAAACGAACATAAAGCCAGACTTTAATAATGTTGGGATATAGATGTAATCCTATTGTATCGCTATAATTGGTAATGTTGCTGTGGTTAATAGAAAACTTTCCATTAGGTTGTAAAAATAAGACAAATCTGCCAGATTCATCAACTGAGTGTCAGGGAAAAACTGTTGAATCACGAAACCTAAATCCGCTTCAAGTTATAATTTCTCTAATAACCAATTTACATAGCTGATATAGGTTCGTGTTCACTGTAATTCTGTACAACATTATCTGTTTATAAGACCGTCAGAAAATGAGTGACATCCCTTGATTGGGATAAAACAAGCTCATTTACTTGTTACTGTGACAAATAAGGTTCTGTAATAACTATTTGTTATCATTTGTCTGCGAGTGACATTAATATGGTTGGAATAAAGGAGTATTTAATCCTTCTGATTCATGCTTTATGAACGGGGATGCTAATGGGCTTTCTTATTCTACTCCTTATTTTTCAGAAAGTTGGATATTAAAAATCAGAAAGCTTTGTTTTTATTTCTGTTAAGTTTTATATATTTTTTTCTGAACACACAGAGTCTCAAGAAAAAAAGTGTTTTAAAGGATGTCCTTCAGGCACTAGTAGTGTCTTTAAGCCATGTTGGAAGACACGACATTGGCTTAAGATATCTCAGGACTTCTTGCAGTGGGGCAGAGATAATTGGATGATTTGGGTCTTTATATATTTCAGAATCTACAAAGATTTTCACCTATTCCACATTATCTTTAATAGAAATTCTTCCAATTTTTAGGATGTACACCATGTATCAATTATATTTTGGAAGTTTTTTGGATACATTTTGAGTCTGCCTGAGGTTACACAAGTGTTAATTTTAGACAGGTTTAGATAATTTTGAGTCAGCCTGAGCATTCTCAAGTGTTTATTTCAATGAGGTTTGATAATTTTGAGTCAGACTTTCTTTCACAGGTGTTAAGTTTAGACAGGTTTAGATAATTTTGGTCAGTCTGAGGTTTTACAGGTGTTCAGATTAGACAGGTTAAGGTATTTTTGAGTGTTTAGTTAGAAGGTTTTACTATAAATCTATATTTGGGAAGTTAGAAGTCATTGCTTTCCAAAGACAATTACATTTTCTATGACATCCAATGTGACCCTCATGTCCTGGTCAATACCGGTCAACTACAATGGTCATAGATCATGATTAGCTGTGAAACAGGACATTGTTGTACAAGTAATGATGGGATAATGATGTGTCAGAAGGAAATTATTATCTGGTCACTTCTCATGCAACATGTGCTTAGTCATATAATTAGTGGTCATCTTACAGCCAGTGGTCATTAAGTCAGAGAATCAGTGGTCATCTGATAGCCACTGGTCAATAAGATTTCATTTGCCTTGCTATAGTTAATTGTAACCAGTGTCTTGTCCAGTAATTCCATGTTATTAGAAAAGAAAAGCCAAGCTTTAGAAATAATACTTGACAAGAGATGATATATAAAAATTAAGTATGATAGAATGCAATTTAAAATGGGGTTTTGTAAAGGAACAAGATGTTTCAGGGGGTTGAAACAAACAAAGAGATTTTTTATTTAGTTTCTTTTTGTAATATGACTCAGATTTGGACAAAAGGAAGAAGTTTAGTTTGATGCTGATGTTCCATCCCATGGTAGTATCTGAAGTTTTAAATATTACTTTTGACTTTTTTTTCTTTTTAGAATTGGAAGATTTCAGAATGGATTCGTTTGAGCCTCGACTGATACCCAACTTCCCCATTGTTGTTCCAATACACAGTCCATTTCAAGTCAAAGTATTCCTGCCGTATGGACAACCAGAACCACAGATCAGGTGAGAGAATTACCAGCCTTATTAGCTTGCTAGCTTTTTTGTGTCGTCTGCTTTCTAGCAGTGCAATATATATTTCAGTAACATAAAAAGTTTGACCTTTTACTTCATGAATGGATTCAGTATTAGAATATATAATTCTTTTAATAGGAAGTCAAAGGACATTGTTTGTGACCAATTAAATGGGAGAATTTTACATTTTATTTTTTTTTGGGGGAGGGGGGGGGGGTTTAAGTAGCAATATACGGCATTATAAAAAACACCTCTACCATCCACTTTAATAATCCATGGTGTGCAACTTATTTCTATGATCAAGATCTTACTACATCTTCTTGTTTCGCTTCAAAGAAGGACTATAAAAATATATGTAACATTCTTCTGATTCAATATGCAGTGTCCCACCATATCAAAAGTGTCCTTCCATAAATTTTTATGTGTCCCACCATATCAAAAGTGTCCTTCCATAAATTTTTATGTGTCTCACCATATCAAAATACATGTAAATCAGGGTTTAATTGTGTGCCAATCAAAAATTGGCAAGTTCTAGAAGAGTTTTGATTAACCCTACTAGACGAAAATTAATATATTATTACACAGGTTATGAAAATAAAGGATTTTTTTAGTCAGTATTCTGTTTGCAATAAGTTCACAAACTATATAAATTGTGATGTTTTTTTTTAAAATCTGGTAAATAAATTAAGAATTGAAATGTGTAGTGTGATAAATGGCAGTTTAGATTGCTATCTAAGTTAAGTAGTTAATTCTCGGATTAAACTTCCAGCAACCTAATTTCCTTTATTACACTTTTTATCAGAGAATAACATCAGCCATTAACCTACACTGTTATAATAATGAAAAAAAAATTACCAATGAAAACATCCTGTTCGTATATAATGAGGTGCAATAAAAAAATGAAAGATTTACATGTAATAAAAGTGTGTTGAAATTTTCATCCTCTCTGCCCTGTAGAAACTAGCCTTTAAATGTATGCAGAGACTGGTAAGGAGTAAGTTTTTGGCATTAAAAGAGTACACTTAATTATATACTAACAAAAAGTTTTAAAAACATTTAAAAACACTATTAGATAGCTATTCTGGAGAAATTGAGAGCTTAAAAACATATAAATGTGTATGATATGATGCCAGAACATTTGATTTTACCATTAATGTATAATTACTGGGTGTTACAGAAGATCCTCTACTATTACTGTACAGAGACATAATTATCATTAATTAAACATCCATGTCATAGGAAACTATTCCTTGTAACACCAACTAAATAACAGCATTTCTGCCTTTGATGCTATCTTATATCAAAGGATGGTTTTAATCATAATATGGTACAAATTAATTTAAGTCAAATTATTGTGGCATAATAGTGGAGTACTTGACGTTCTCTGTATACCTTGTTATTTAACTGTAAATATTTTTGTGTTTCTTGTCTACAAATTAAATGGAGGAATTCACTGCTCTATATTAAAGTGCCTAGCAGAGTGTTTAAAGTATACTGTGACTTTGCAGCTGTATAAAACTGTCACTCACATAATTGAACTCATGATTAGTACTGATAGTCTTTGATATAAAAAAATAGAAGATTGTCCATGAGACAGCCACCCACCAAATGACTGTTAGGGCCTGTTCACACTAGGCTTAACTTAATCCGGATTAACCTAATCCTGATCAACTGAAGCCAGTTTACAGGTAACCTGTTGCATTCACACTAGTGTTGGGGTTCTGGCTTAACTTAATCTGGATAAAAATTGAAACAAAGAAATCAATACAGCATAAGTAACATTATTAATTTTGACGTCATATTTAATCCACATTTGCGTTCACATTACAAATTGATCCAGATCAACTTGATCCAGATTAACTTAATTCAACTTAATCCACGTTTACCTGAGTTAATCCGGATTAACTTTTGTAGTGTGAACGTGGCCTTAGACCAGATAAAAAATGTCCTTACAAGACATGTGACCATGGTCCATTTATAGTACACTTTTGAAGATATGTTTTAAAAAAACAAGGTTTTAAAAACAATGTGGAAGCTTTTACATGTAAGACCTTTTATATTGTAACATAATAAGTGAGGTCAGTGTGCCCACTTTTAAGATATAGGCATCAGGTTAAGGGTTTTTCTGGATTTTCCATAAGATTTGTCTTAAAAGGCTCCATCTATTAAATCCCATAAATAAATAACAAGGATCTGATAATAAACTTCAAAAGAGACATTTTAACATGTGTTCAATAAAATTATAAAAGAATAATTTGGGTCACTGGGCAAAAAATATTAAATGTTATGATATGGATGAAACCAGAGGAGTTGGAAAATCTAACAAAAAATGGCTTAAGCTAAAAGTGGAATATCCTTAAGAAGAAACTTTTCAACACAGGTGGCTGTATAATAGAGGTAACCTCGATGGCAGGTTTGATCTTTCCTTATAGAGTATGGCACATTTTCCAGAATACACTCAATACAGCAACAAACTAGCAGTAATAGGACAGAATTCACATTATGTAAACCGTGGTGTATCAGGTTATAACTGGGTCTTAAATATCAAAACACTGCCTGTCCACATACCTCCAACTCATTAATGGTCAGACAATATGAAAAACAGTCCTCGTCTAAGTTAAGTACATTCTTGTATTTCATTGCCAGTTTCTAAGTGTGTTATGATTTTCATTATTCATTTGATGAAAAATTATGTAAAATCAGATAAAAACCTGTTTTTAGCAGAAATATATGGATATTATATGTTAAAATTGAAGATGAGACTCTCATAAAATTAGAACTGACTGGTATATAGAATTAAAACATTCTTACATAACTCTGTGACGTTTTTCCTGGATTATATCAGTTAACTTTTATATGATTTGTATAAAGTATGATAATAAACTATGATGCACCTATCATATCAGACTCTGTATCTTGAGCAATATTTGTCTAACTTTGAGATATATTTTAAGCTACTTTGTAAATGCAGTTTATTATAAACACTTATCAATATTTATTTCTGAATGGCAAAAAGGTCCCATAACTTTTCTTAATTATAAATTATAAAAGGAGAAAGAGGGGTGCAATAAAGTCATTAAGAAAAAGGTTGAAAAATGTTAGGAATTCCATTTACTTAGTTATAAAATGATAAAAACATCTCAATTTATTAATGAAATATTTAGTCCATGTATTCATTCTGTATATTTCAGTAATATTTGGAACTGAATCATTAATTTCCAGTAAAGCATTAGATTTTACATTGGCTAGCTGTTTAACCATTTAACCCATCAGTTGAATCAACATTTATCATCAACTAATGAGAAAATGAAGGCAAAATCGTACTAAAACACATTTATAGTCGTGTTAATTAAGAATTAGTTAACAGCCTAACCAATAAACAGTGATGCTATTATAAAAACTCAGATTAATACCAGGAAATGTACAGTTTTTCCATTTAAATGGATTTAAAAAGCTGATAGTAAGACCAATTTTAGTCACTAATAGCAGTTGCTATGATTACAGCCTTTTCTTTATGGTTATTAAGGAAAGAACAGCAATTACTTGTTTTTTTAACCAAACCCTAATGAAAAAACAGCAAGTTAGACAAAACATTAATTATCAATTGTGTAATACTCCCCTTT
Organism: Geukensia granosissima; assembly: GCA_032357055.1. Lineage (NCBI taxonomy): Eukaryota > Metazoa > Mollusca > Bivalvia > Mytilida > Mytilidae > Geukensia > Geukensia granosissima. The sequence continues at coordinate 375,174 of JAULBM010000013.1, forward strand.
GATAAATTATCTTTCTTTGTTTATGTAACACATAAGAAAAATAAGCCTGTATTGCAGAAGCCACTTGATTAATCTTTTTGTAATAAAACTTGCATATTTCTACCATGTACAACACAGACCAGATGTATACTCCATGTTAAATACCAATTTGTCTGGTGTCTCTGACATAGACCTGTTTATGTTTATTCCACAAATATTTCACCAGATACCTATTGACATTTTCCTCATACTTCTTTAGACTTGCATACTTCTCTAACCATCAAGAGATTGTTGCTGAATAAGTTTAAATTTTGTGTCATCTTTATGTATCTCCTGATATATATAAGTGTGCCTGTTCAAAGCTAGAATATTATGTCTCAAGGTCAAATTAAAGGATCTGTTAGGGCCAGAACTATTGCGTCTTGTGAAGTAGGCTTACTATATTTTGACCGTTGGTGTATTATCATAAGTCCATGGGTCACACATAATCTTTTGACCTCAAGGTGAAATTAAATTATTCTTTTAGCATTTTTTCCAGTTATAACTTTTATATAATCCCACCATTTTTTGGACCATTGGTGTATCTTCTTGAGACAATGTGTCATACACAGTCATAACCTCAATATGATCTTAACCTTTGTCCTTAAAGTCATTTTTATGTCTTTTAACATATATTTAGGCCGTTAGTTTATCATCATGAAACAGTGTGTAGGAGTCATGACCTCCATATGACCTTGACCATTAATTTCATGGTCAAGTTACAAGTTCTTGCATTCAGTTTTGTCTGGGTAAGAATTTTGATATAGGCATACCAAATTTGACACATAGGTTTATCATTAACACCAGTATATACAAGGGAGACATCCTTAGTTATTCTAAAATTGACCTTGAATTTACAAAAAAAAATGTGTTGTTGCTGCCTGTTTTTGTTTTCTAACTTTACTTTTTTATGTTCATTGGTTATTCTGTTTCATTTATAGTTTTCCTTGACAATCATTGATTAAGATATTACATTCATCAGTGAACACTTAATGTTAAGTTTTGACTGGACATGTAGGAAATCGGAATTGTTCAGCCTGTACCAATAAGGAGAAAATAATTTCAGATTTTCAGTAATATTATTATTTTTTTCTTCCAGTTGGTTTGACAGAAATGGAGATGAGATAGGAACAACTGGAAACATATTTGTACAGAACCACAACCTAGTGTTTAAAAACCCACAACAAATTGACACTGGCAACTATACATGTCGAGCTGCTAACTTAGCTGGAATAAAGAATCAATCTGTCTGGATAATAGTTTCTGGTTGGTACGCTCTCTAAACTTTCTCTGTGTGTTTTTACATGTCTTATATAAAGAAATAGTTGTAGGCACAGCCTATCGGTGAAGCGGAGTCAGTCCAGATAATCATAACGTCTGCTGA
>JAULBM010000013.1:399582-412456 GCA_032357055.1 Geukensia granosissima
AGAACACACAACACTACACTGAAAACTAAAGCTGGAGTAACACGTACCCTACAAAAACCAGGGTGAGTTCAGGTGCTCCACTAGTGGCACCCGTCGTGTTACTCGGTAGTCAAAGCCGGTGTATAGTCACAATCGATGTTAGCCACAACTTATATAGGAATGGATTTTTGTTCATGACAGTTTACTGTCAGTTAACAGACGGACGACGAATGACACGTGATAACAAAATCTCACACAATCTTTTGTCAGGCGACACAAAAAGTTTAAAGTCAATCACGTATCCACTTCGCATCAAAATGAACTGCATGTATATCAGTAAGAAACTTCGGTGATGACGAAATCAAACCTAGAAGTTTTACCAAAAATAGCATGTTTTGTATAACAATATATATACTGCAATACATTTTGTACAAGTTGGCATGCCTAACAAAATGAAAACAGTCAAATTGCACAATTTTGTCTGGAAAAATCCGGGTAGTGCATTGGTCCTCTGGAAAAAATTACATTATTAGAAAGGTCAGTTAGCATTATCATATTAGAATGAAGTCTTACAGGTTAGTTTTTGCAGATCCATTTATTTTTATACTTATTTTTTTAATAATTTACTATAATTTTTTTCAATACTCTACTGAAATACATGGTACAACAACCTTTATGACACAGATTGTTGGTATCTAACAAGATTGTTTAGGCTCCATGTAAATGCTTGTGAACTTGTATAAACAAAGTATTGAATAAAATTTTTGACATGTTTTGTAGCGATGTCTACTTGAAGGGCGGGAGATTATTAACAAGTACGCAAACATGGTCAGTCAAAGTTCATCCCACCGTTTACTGAATAATAAACCCCTGGACCTTCCATACAGCCGAGGTGTGGATAGTTTTCTTATGAGTTTGAGTGTGTCCCAGCAGGACAACTAAATAGAGCTGTGTTTATTTACTTCAGAATCCGACACTTTTGAAGTTCTTGACAAAATATCGAGTTTTTTAAAACTTTTTATCAACTTTTAATTGACAGTGTAGGATTGGGTTGGTAATCAAGGAAAACGAGTGCTATGTCATGACAAATTACAATCCACATAGACAATTTCCATAATTGTCAATTTCGCATAATAATGTCAAACTGGGTATAACAACGACTCTACATCACGACAAAATTAAGCTTTATATATGTTCTCTTAGAAATGACATGCATTTAAAATTTCATTTTGATTAACATGGAGAGAATTTTTGTCCGCTTAATCAAGGTTTATTTCTTGTATATCAAATCATCAGAATTTACATATCTAGAAATTGTGGTAACAAATCTCGGATTTCTACTGGGACGGTACGAAATTTAACAGAATTTGGGTCCTTTAAAGATATATTTTGAAGGTATCGACCCCATTTTCAGCTGAGATGTTTAAGCATACTGTATCTGAAACTTTAGACTGAAACAATTGTTCTTTTTTTCTTTGATTGCTGTCATTTGAAAATTGATCCCTAATAAAACCAATCCAACAAAGATGATATTACTTTCGGATTAAGTATACTTTTTAAAATAAACGGTTTATTCTCCTATGCAAGCATAGCCTTTAAACACAATTGGTAGAAGATGTTTAAAGCGGATATGCCAAAACAGAATTAATTTGATTCATTAATATAAATCTTATATTTTCTTAATTTGACACATGTATAGACCATGTTTCGAAGTTATTATGAGTTATCAATAGCCTTGTTCATATCAATTTCTTGTTTTAAATCAATTACTTGGTTGAAATAACTATCAATTTTCTATCATTTGTTTATAGTTGTTGTGGAGAACGTATCGTATTTGTAACTACTGGGCATTATTTGTAGAGATAACAAGTTTGAGCCTTTGGCAGGATCATTTCTTACTGTTCCACAACAACTTCATTTGTAAATGTAACTAAACACACACGACACGGCCTGTTACAGGAATAAACATCAATATTTACTTAATAGCTCCAGCAAAATATTTCTACTATTTTTCTTTCAGTGTAATTAAAGCTTTCTTAAATTACATCGTCAAATATATTCTTACTTCAATTCGTTTCCACATTAATATTTATATATATAATGAAGCTTAGGTTAACATAGTATTATATTTTTGCAAAAATACGTATATTACAAACGTATTTTTAAGATTTATATAATAAACATTGTGAACCCGTAGCGGAAATAAGTTGCAGTGGGCGCATTGAGAATACGTTGGTGAGTTTTAAATGCATGTTTAAAAATGTTGACAACGACTGAGAATTTAATAATGCTGTACTCTATTTCAAGGAGTAACCTCTCATCAGTAGCATTAGGTCCAAAACACAGGAAAGCATATCCAAACAAATCAATATAAGAAGTCAAACACTGCAGGAAAAGACATCTACTTTGTGGGATAGAAGGAATGAAACCTCCTCATGTGGAATATTTTTATTGAGAGAAGTAAAAATATGAAATATGTTAAAATTTTGCACGTTGACACTAACATCAGTTAGATGTTTATATATGTTGACAGTTAAATGTGAAAAGGATCTAAAACTTTACAAAAATACGTGCCACCCTAACTTAATAATAATAAACTTAAAGTGACCGATACTTGGAGAAAGGCACGGTCAATTTACATAGAAAAGCATCATTGGTGTCAAAACATAGTTTTTGTGCCTGTGGGCCCTGGATAAACAAATTTGAAATGGAAAATAAATATACAAGACCATAACGATATAAACGTTGGAATATAATTAGCATCAAACAATACCAGCACTAGTTGAAGGTATCTGGGCAATAATAAATAAATAGAGTTTATAAACAATTCTAACGATGTATCAATAACTAACTATAAACATTTTTCTGCCCTTATCTTGAATAAATATATAGACAATTATCTGGGGATCATCCTTTTCAAGATATATACTAATTATTCGCGCTAAGGACATTCTAGCTATACACAGGACCGGCAAAAATTAAAAAGTGTTGACGATTTCATAACAGACAGAAAATTTATTTTATAGCACCGTCCCAAATAACTAATCTAATGTTTAATCACAAAAGGCAAATAATATCGAAAATGAAATTCCAGTCCAAATAAACGAATTATAATAAGCATGAAAAGTGAAAAAAAACACACAGATATCTAGTCAAAAAAGGTGTTGATAGCCAAAATGCTCAGTATTTAAAATCTGCTGACGGCGGAATGGAGTACCACTCCCTCGCACCTAGCAAAAGGTGCTATTACGACAGGAAGGTCTAGGGTAAATACTTTCTCGCAATTATTTGGCACTTTCAATACCCCAAGTAATCTTAAATGTTATGGTCGATAAAAAATTTAGAGTATCAAAAGGTGTTCAACAATTTCGAATTGAATCTTTTGTTTTTAAAACATTATGTAAACTAAGCAAACGTTTTTAATCTTCAATATTTTTGTCACTTTAGTTTCTGTATGACCACTACTATAGGTCATACTTGCACGTGTTCAAAAAGTACCAAAGACCTTTTTATAAATGCGTCAAGCTGTTCTTTATCAAATATTGTTTCTTTGTAGTTAAGCATGTAAGAAACTGTTTATAGACTTGTCTTAAATTGTTCTTGATTTCAACAAAATAATTATATAATTCTTAGTTGTTATGCAAATATGGATTAAATTGTCAGATACATCAATTTAACACGTTTTTCTGTAAATCAAGACCTTGTCGATTATTCATTTCTTCAAAAACTTAAATGATAGCCATGTGTCCCCCGAGAGTGGTTCCCTCTGTAAAAAGTCGTAACCTTTCTGCATATAAATATCTTTATTGAATTTTTATTGTGCTTTTTTGCAATAGTCTTGTGATGTTTAGAGGGTTAGGCGAGAGAAGTCAAGTTGATAATCTATCAAATGACATGTTACAAACGAGAGGGATTATCATTAAAAAGATTGTTGGTCAACATGGATCAGTGTGGGGGATATTTTACCTACACTTTGTATAGGTTGTTTCTATACTTTTTATACAAGGAACAGAAACTTACATCAACAGAAATATAATCCACGACATAAACGGCTGTCTTGCGTTTAAAAAGAACAAAAAAAAAAAACGATAGAACATATTTTCCGTCCAACTAATACTATTAAGATGCAAGAGAGCAGATTGTGGTTGTTGTTTATAACGAATTTTTGGAGTCTGTGTTGTTTGTTTCTGATCTTTAAATTGTTGTACGATTGTTGTAAGTTTAAAACATATGTTATTTGTAAATAACAAAAGTTTTTCCAACTTATGTAGTCTTCTCCCAACTACGATTGTTGTTCAAGTTAGATTATTTTTTTTAGATTTGTCGAAGTTGATAACACATGCAGTATTTAGATAAAAATACATAGCGAGGAAAGATGATAAACAAAAAATAATAATAATGATATAAACTCCAAAGGAAGCACCTGTTCGTGTAAGCATTTCCTTATTCTTGATAAATATATTTATTTTTTAAATCATTATTGTTAACACACATTAATTTTATAAGAAAATAACTTTCAACATTGCACAAAATGTTTTTGAATCTGTCATTTTAACTTTTTTTTACAATTTATTCACATTAGCATACTTTTTGCCGAACAGGTGTAAAACTATTGCTGAAAAACGATTAGGAATTTTTATACATTTTAATCATTATTTTATGCTTGATATACTTTGTTTTCGAGAATCATAGTGACACAAATGACAAACTGAATTTATCATATTTAGCTGCATCGCCTGATTCAGGAAAAACAGCCGCATGTCGCTACTGAATTTCGCTAATTTACCGAAAGCATCTCTACATGATTCCAATTATTTAAATATCTAACAACAGAAATATTTGGTTAGAAATTAATTCTTATGACATCTCTAAATGTATATCTTCAGTGCTAAAGGAAAACATAGTTCTTTTTCGCGCGCGAGTGTGTGTTTTGTTTAGCTTTTTGACGTAAAATTACAATATTCATATGTTTATCTTTCGACATAAAGGCTTTAATTTTTAAACCCTTCAAATTAATTTATAAAAAATATGAATATGTTAATTTTGTGGCAAATCTTTCTCACGTTAGAAGAAGACATGTTTACACTCTATAAAACTTAAAGAATTATTGCATTAAAGTCGGAAACTACCAAAATTTATATTGCTGGTTTTCTGTACAGAAAAAATGTAATAATAACTAAATTAGCCTTAGCCACAGAGGTTTTTTTTTAAAAAGACTTGTTGTAATAAGCATGTTTATGGGAGCAGATTCATTGTTCAGTATATAATCCCCTGTTTATTGAATTTTTGTGTTGTATTTTGGACAAAGGCATCGTGTTTGTTTTCATACATCATATGCAGTGAAATGAAAACTCTTCAAAACTACCAACTGTTGCAAATAAGGTAGTCTGTTTATGTTGCAAATTCAAATAATATTATTAAATGTTACATTGAATTTGATAGAATAAATTGCCTTTCAATTTCTCGTTTCTTCAACATAATTAAGTGTAAAATCTCCACCGATAGTCAATACTCGCGACGTTTCATCCTTTCAAATTAGTTTAAAACGTACTCGTCGGTGGTCCATAATTTAGATTGGTTACAATATTTGGAATTTCAAAAATATTTTTGAATAAATTTTCAAATTATCGAAGAATTATTATTATATGGTTAGAGTGTATTGGCATAATAATAACTGTTTGAATAAAGGTATTAATATGAATCTCCTTTTTGTTTTATTATCAGTTTGCGTCTAGTAACAGATTAAGTTAAATATATCTTTATAAATGTATCGCTATTTTCTAAATTAGTCTTTCAAAATTATTAAGAATTTATAAATTGCAACAGTCTAGTATTTTTGTGAATTTTCACAGAACTAACTATACCATCTTAAAAAACTACATAATAAAAAAAGTCTTATTGTATATCTATATTGAATTTAATATATATTAAAAGAAAATCCTTTTTGTGTAAAAGGCTATAACAATTAATAAATTTATTGTCTGCATGCATTAATAAACAGCACTTTTTAAAATAAAATCCGGGAAGAATTACCTTTATGTCACTATGGTCTTTATTGCACATATTGTCAGGTAATTTATATTTATAGTTAACTTGTTCTTCCATCACTAACAGTTTGTCTATGATCATGTAAAGAAGCTTGTGATAAAATGTTTCTGTTCATGGCGGTAGCTTGTTGGAGGGATACTGGCGACGTGAATGCCGAGCCAGGCGAGACGGGAAGTCCATGAAGTCCTTTGAGAAAACTTAAATCAAGTCCACGTGGACTGCTCTCTGACTCAACTAAAGGTAATCTTAACCCGGAACTTGAAGGGTACCACTGAAAACTCTGCGCTCCATTTTTCGGTGATTGCACATTTGAAGTGTTCGAAGCACCAATGTCTAGTCCAAGAAGCCTATCGACTGAAAAGTTTGTAGTTCTCGTATGAGCTGCATTCGGCATGGCTGCAGCTGATGATAACAAATTCGTATATGGATACAGTGAAAATCCTGACAGTGCAGGATATCTTAAGGAAGCTGTTCCAACATTTGCCCCTAGACTGTAAAATGGCGACATAGGCCACATGTACGGAGAGTTCGATTTGAACGGAAATCCCGGAAATCCTGCTCGCTTAAGGGCTGCCAATCTGCTACGCGATGCCGTTGTGGATCGTCGACGGAGTTTTCCGGTGGTTCCACCGATGAAAACATCGTCACAGGAAGGATCAAGCATCCAATAATTTCCTTTTCCAGGGTCATCATAATGTCTTGGCACTTTCACGAAACATTTATTCAAACTCAAGTTATGTCGGATAGAGTTCTGCCACCCTTGTTTGTTGTCTTTATAGTAAGGGAAACTTTTCATGATGAATTCGTAAATTCCATTCAATGTCAGTCTTTTCTCTGGACTGCTTCTTATCGCCATCATTATAAGAGCATTGTAGCTAAACGGTGGTTTTTCGGGCTTTTTCACATCACTCTGTTTTTCTTCATCCCGTTTTTTGTCAGAAGCCTCTGTTTCATTTGACGGAATTTCTTCAGTGCAATAGTCACCATCTGATTCTGCTGAAGATTTTTCCGTGAACATTTTGTCATTAAAACTATTGTCTTCGACATCCGATTCAAAAGTTTCCACGTCGACGTTTCCATTATCCTCATCGACATCTATGCTAGAATTTTTGGTGAAATTATCACTTTTGAAATTTAGAGAATAATCTCTTGGAGATTCGTCTATATCTTGACCTAGAACTCTGCTGATACTGAAAGACGGTCTTGACTTCTGTACTTGGAAATCTGAACTTGTTCCGAATTGCACCATTTTTACTTTTTTCCTTTCTTCTATCGGAATTATACTGTTGGAGAAGTTCTGTGCAGTATGAGTGCTTTGTCAACTTTAACAACTTTTATTAATGACAATTTGCATTACCTATGATCATAACAAATCTTCAATGATAATCGTCGGTTGTTGTAACTCCGCCTCTCGTCAAATAATCCAATACTGGAAAGAAAATGTGTCGGTGAGCTCCGCCTTCATTGATCAATACTAGTCCGTTTCTTCTCCATTAGAAACAAATATTTTTACAAAATACGTGTTAATTTATAACAGATGAAAATAATAAGATTCCTTAAGGAAACAAAAAAAAAAAACACACAAAAAACACAATAAAAAACAAAAAACAACGACAACAACAACAAAAAGGGATATCTGAAAGAGTTATTCCGACTCAGATTTAATTTGTGCGTATTTGAAGCAATTATTTGTTTATTTTGAAATCTTAAATATTTATATTAAAATCACCGCATTTAAAATGAAAAGATTCACACCACTTTTTGGCGTACTGATAGCAGATTATTATCAACTGACCACCCATTTCGATTTTCACACCACAAAACAGCCGATACATATCACAGAAATAAAATATTTACAGGTGGTGATTTCCTCAACAATCCCACTTTATTACACTTTTGGCACTCTTATGAATATGCATATATTCTATTTAGCGTACTATGCAAAAAAAAATATAAGGAAACCACACTGACTGATGACCTAAAATTAAATTTTTTTTTCTTTTTCATGATTATTGCACTTAATTAAAAACAAACAAAAAAATGCTATTTTAAATTTTCAGTAAGCAATTTACTGCATGTATCGGATCCGTAACTATCTTTTCTTTATTGTAGTTATATTACAAATAATACACAATAATAGGTCAAACCTATATTACTATAATTTGTAAATAAATGTTGGTTTTTATTTGAAGTTCTAATTCGGTGGATTCTAAGACATAAACATTCAGTCATCGTTAACTCCTGTATCTAAATATTAAACGGAAACAAGTTTCACATAACAAGTAGTTATTATAACAAATGTGAAGTTCAAACAATTCTGCTTAGTGCCATCTGACAAGCTGGACAGAAACTCAAAGAAAAAATGTTTACAAATAATTAGGATAATGCGAAAATAAGAGGAGTATTGACAGTTTAAGAGTATACTGAAATTTCTCACCAATAAACCTAGTTATATATGATTTGTACATCAAAAAGAGGCCGCAGAAAATTCATTTTTATCCATATATTTAAGGCCTCTTAAAGCTCATATATAATAAAGAATTTTTACAAACAATAATTTAACACAATACTTTATTTTTCTAATATTATTTTACGAAAAAAGCAAAAATATATTTTCAAAAAAATGTTACTATAAAAATATTGCATATAAACATTTATTTTTTTTATTTCCGATTCATTTATCATATAATTATAATTTCATTACATGTTCAAAAAAAAATTTTTAATATGTACTAAAGAAAACTTTATCGTATAAAAAAATAAAATCGTCCCCTGTTCAAATCCTTTATCATGGTAACACTTGCTGTTTCCAAAAGTTTCTCCCTTAAACAGCCTCCTTTTTATGTTTGTTTTCTTTTGTTTTAGGTTGATAAACTGTTGAAAACATTAGCAATACAAATACAGAATTAAAGTCAAACCAAACCCTGTAGAAACTGAGAGCCCGCTGACAAACGAACGTGTAGTTTTGTAAATTAAGTCAATTAGAATCTTTTTGTCGTCGTTATTTTTTCCTTACTTGATTAAACTTGGTCTGGTCCTTAAGCATGCTGAGAATGGAAATACGATATTAGATAATGGTAAGTTCATTAACTAAAGAAAATATCATGTCAGAGTAATACGGCTCAATAACTCCGCTACTCTTCAAATTGTCATACGGTTTAAAATAATAACAAATCGACAATTCAAGTGTATACAAATGCTCACGGGAAAAAACAAATAAGGACTTAAATTACCATTGAAAGGGTCCTTAATCAATCTGCTTGTTAGGGGGAGTATAACGGTTGATTTGGACTACGGGAGTACAAATGTCAATGGGATTGGGTATCATTAACTCTATAGGAAATTGCCAAACTCTACTGTTTCGATGTGATTTTCATAAAAAGAGTTGAATTACTAAAATTCTGATTTTCAGACTTTCACTGGTGGGATGCTTCATATAATGATATATGAACTTGGTGACACTAGTGGGAAGTTCTGACTAGTTAAGAAATACAACATGGCCTCGGACATTTCATATAACTATATTTACCTGTTATTAATGAACAATTGTAATTGAATTCGCTTTATCTCTGTTTGTAGTAAAATTATGATAAAAACTTACACAACATCGTAGAAATTCTTTCTCAGTCATTTCAAGCTAAAGAAAAAAAGGAACATAACTATCACTGGTCAGATACAGCGAATACCAGGGTTAGACAATAAAATTCAGCTTATTTTGGTGTTGTTATTGCTAATTGTTTTGATTGTTTTCAATGCATTGATTGAAGCGAAAATCAAGGATTAAATTGGACAGTTTAGAGAACGAAATAATTTTGACCCCTTGTCAACTCATGTGGAATTTTGTATTCAATTCAATTCAATTCATCAAATTGTATCTAACAAAGAATGGATAATTCTTTCGTGGTGTACCGAGATCCAAGATTTTTTATAAGAGGGGCGGTATTATGGAATTTTATGAAATTTTCATATATTCTTTCATTGTAGAGGAGCGGACGCCAAGCCCAACCCCATATAAACCACACCTGTATACATTTTAATAGACTGCAAAACGCAGATTTTAAATATATTAGATAAATTGCCCAATTCAGGAATTATAGTGTATTTTTCATAAAACTGTTTTTAAAATAAAAATCATTTTTTCACCATTTTTCCCAAGACAATCCAAATTGTATTAAATCCTGTGTTTTGTGTTCATTGTTTTTTAATTTCCCTTTCTTAGTTTTGCGTCACGTCCCGTGGACAGTCTTAGGCAGCAACCATTTGATTTTCGGGGGGGGGGGGTCTATGGATTTTTTATCGCGACATATCGAAAACAATTTTTTCCCCTACTTTAGCATTACACATAGTGGCAGCTGAGGGTGAAACAAACAATTTTTTTTCACAAGACCAAAAACAAATTATTTTTCTCATCTAAAAGTAGAAACAAACTTTTTTTTCCAAAAAAATCCATAAGCCCCCCCCCCCCAGAAAATTAAATGGTTGATGCCTTACATCTACGACAAGTATTCCATGCAGCTATATAAAAGTATTTCTATTGTTATTTATGTATTTCATTAGTCGTGGGAAAAGTTTAAATCCTCGTTTAATTCTTCAAACTTTTTGTTGAAATCTGACTGTTGTGGTAATGTTTCTTATATTTTAGTATAAATAAAATTTTCACATCACATCTTTAGCTTGTTCTCTATGTTTTGTGGATCAGTAAATCTGTTAATTTGTCTTGACTACTGAGATAATTAGTTTGGACCATGGTGGTCTTGTTACATTCCCCGGGTATGTGTTTGGTCAATCATTCCTTGTAAACGATTAACTGTCATAATAAACAAATCCCTCCCCTAACGAGACCACGGATACCTAATGCCAAAATAATGACCGATAAAATAATTTATCAGTTACATATGTTTGTATGTAATTTGTTTCAGATTCTTTATAAAACAAACAATCGTCGATTATATCAGAAAAAGAGCGAATGTAGTAGTCAAACAATTGGTGTTAAGTCACACATGATAACCCTGTTTTATCATGTAGAGATTGGCCATTTTTTGCAAGCGTAAGAAAAATCAAAGACCGAACAGGAGGGAACAAGTCGACAGGCACGGTAATCTCGAGAACATGAACAAGAGGGAACATGAGGGAACATGATACATAAAGTATACATATACAACTAAATACAAACTACAACTATGTGAAAAATGTGGACTGTCTTATAATAAAGAAACCCGCCACATTGTCCATTTCCAACCCGATTTTACAATCATTTCATGGTAAAATGGAATGTTTCAAGGAACTACAGTCGGAGATAGTGGTTTGTCTATAGTGTGGAATCATGTATCTCCTTATATGGCTAGAAATTTACTAGTCGAGTCGAGTGTGCCTCGCTTCGCAAACATATGCAAAAAGGCTTTCTGGGTGGACCACGTCCGAATATTCATGAGTACCGAAGCAACAATACAATATTTTCCCTATATAATAAAAGAAACGCGGAAAAATATTATTTTATCACATATTAAATAGAGATAAGTTCTTTTCTGCATTTCTAATATGGAACTTCGCTTTGATTATTATGCCGGCGGGGCTGATACGAGGGCTGATATGGATTTTACGTTTAAACCCAAATCAGCCCTCACGCGCGGTCCGAGAGAATTGTGACGTCACGTTTATTGTAGTTGTTAACTGGACTGACAGGCTTTTATGCTTTTATGTTCTGTTTCATACTATTAAAATGTGTTTATATCTAAAATGAAATTATAGTAGTATTATTATAACAAATTACAGACAAAATATATGATAAAAAGATCATTAGATGTCACTTTCAAAATCAACCCTGTTATCATCCCTCGATCAATATCGTCCCTCGCCTAAAACCTCGGGCAGATATGGGGTTCTCGGGATGATACCTTGGTTGATATGGAAAGTGGCATGTATAGATAATTATAAAACATTACAAACAATAGATGCAAAAACATTACAAACAATAGGTGCAATCTACAATCAAGACCCGCTGAAGATTTGAATTGCCAAAATTGTCCGCCTAACAAGAGTTATTTCTGCGAGGACTTTAGCCGCAAGGAAAAAAAAACCGTCAGTGGATAGTTTTGGATCTTCGTCGGTAAAGAGAGGCCTAACTGTTTTATATGCAGAAAAAAAAACATTAAAAAGGATTTGCTTAATAATTCAGTTTTATGGTTATTCACCGGGGGAATAAAAGGGTTATTTTATGGATGTTGTCATTGCAGGAATTATTCACCGGAGAGATAATAGAGTTGTTCATCGCTGGTGGCACCTGGAATAAAAATGTCCAAATTATTTCATGTCATTTGACTATTTTTTATGAAATAGAATCAGTTCTTTATGATATAAAGATATGATACATTATACACAGTAACTATTATATAGAACGATACATCATACAATAACGACAATATCAGACTGTATCACTATGGATCGATATACTTTACACAACACCTACGTGACTTAATATATAAATACAAATTATAAAAAAAGATACATTATATATACTATACCAGACTATTTGGATGTGATACATTATATATAATATTAGACTATATAGATATGATATATTATATATAATATTAGACAATATAGATATGATACATTAAATACAATACCAGACTATTTAGATATGATACATTATATACAATACCAGACCATATAGATATGACACATTATCTACAATACCAGACTATATAGATATGATACATTATATACAATACCAGACTATATAGATATGATACATTATATACAATACCAGGCTATATAGATATGATACATTATATACAATACCAGACTATATAGATATGATACATTATATACAATACCAGGCTATATA
>JAULBM010000013.1:417079-428042 GCA_032357055.1 Geukensia granosissima
GTGATTGCTAAAAAATATTATTGCAACTTACTTGCACATTTTTCAATCTACAAAATTAACACTATTTTAAAAGAATATGGCAAACATTTTTTCTTTTATGATGTTTTTACTCGTTTCAACAAACTCTGTCATAGAGTATAGTGATATTTTATTTTATTTTTTTGTCAAGAAGTAGAACCCAGGGAGTCGTCAAACAAATATAAATAAAAGTACTGCCCCAATTCTTTTCAGGTACATAATAACTATTTTTGGTGGGGAATTTCCCATTGTAAATTTTGTGTCATCTAAAAAACTAAATTTTCAAAATGAAATGATATCAACCATTTACTTGTATAAATATTTTCATTTAAATGAGAAAGAAATTTTGCAATTACATTTTCAGTTATATGTTTCTCTGGACATTCTTCAGGGCTTTTTTTAAAACCCGATAAGAGTGTTATCTCCCTTTTACATGGTAAATCCCAAAGGGTTTTCTCTTGCTCTAAGTTCATTTACCATTGAAAAATATAAAAACGAAAATAGTTTTGTTATTTTCTGTTAACTATGTATCGACTTCAAAACTTAAATCTGATGCAATTGTTAAATAGTTAAATCCGATCCGTCTGCTTCAAAATTTCTGTAATACGTTAGCGTGACGCCTGTCTGCCTGCTTGCAGGTAATTCCCTGTTTTCCAATATTTGGTCCCGAACGTACCTGGTGAAGGTTAATCCAGAAAAGCGCTTCGCTTCGTACGAAGTGAAAATTTAGGCAGTTGATATTCTACTTTTCAACAATCTATTTGACAAAAGAAAGAAATGCAAGGCTCTATTTTTTAAGAACTTGTTTCGTGCTCAACGGAAATCTAAATTAAGACAACAGCTTAACGAGAAATTATGCAGTGCAAAATCCAGAAAAGATGCGGATTGTGTCTTTCTGGCATATATTCCATATCCTTTCTTTTAAATTTTCCCACATTGAAGGCATAAAAGCAACCTGTAAATAATGTTTGTAAATATAACGTTTTTGAAGGCCGTAATTTGTACGTTTTTTGGCCGTCACAGTCATAACCATGCAGTTATACCAAATTCTACTTTTTTTATACAAAATGTAAAACATATACCTGATTTTGATTTATTTAAAGTTCATTATTCAATTTATACCACTATTCTTAATACAGTATATTAATTTAATCCTTCTCTTGATGTTTTAGACCACAGTATGTAAAAGCCAACCGTGTTTCCTCCATCTTCACAAAACCAATGGTGTTGTCACTTATTGACCCATATGGTAACAGTGTATCTTAACTATTTGTGGACCAGTTATCGGTATTTCAGCAATACGTTGACCTATTCTCGGTTTGACGTTAATCCGGATTAGAGTGAAAGGATTCCAAGACGGGTGTGGCACAGGAGACAAGGGATTTTGTACCTTCCGAAGCACATGATCCCACTCATTGTTTACATAGGAGTTCATGAGTTTACTGCCCGGTTTGAAGGATTTCAAATTTGACCTCCCGATTTGACACTGACTCTCTATCTTTATCCCGAACATCAAACCATTTCATGAACAGCGGATGCTTACCCTTCTGAAGCACTTGATCCTTCTGTTTTGTGAAGGAGCGCTTTGTTCTTTCGTTTCCTCTTCTTCTTTTAGTTTGTTTCCAATTTGACTTGTTTATCTCTTTGGACTATGCACAATTGATCTCTTCTTGCATTGGGATTCTAAACTTGTCATGTGTATCCTATTACCGAAAAATCCATCACAAATGTTGTCTTAGTGTGCATGTTTTTTTTTTATTTCGATGGGTTGTTGGTTAGTGTATTTTACAAAACAATGCAGGGTCTGATATATTTCACCGGTAACGCCATCCGTATATTTACCATCAAGTTTATAATTCGACATCGTTAAGTTTTACAATCACGTTGATAAGTTCGTTGCATTTTTAAAAAATGTGTTTTATTTTTATCGTTTTGGTATAGAAAAAAGAGATAAGATATGATTGTCCATGAGACAGCCATCCAAAACATGTAAATCTCAAACTTCTACAAAATAAAATGTGATGATATTCAATTATAACAATTATCGTCCAAATAAGTAAATAATGTCACTGTAATGTCAAACAAGTAAAACTCGAACGTAAAAACAATGAAATCCACTGGATTACAGGTTCCTGTCTTTGGGAAGCCGCATTAAGTATGTGGTGGGGTTAAACATGTTTGTGATTACTCAACCCTCCCCCTAACCTGAGACAATGGTGTGACAAAACGACATTAAAACAAAACTTTTAAAACCAAATGTATAAGATTTCACTTTTGCAGTCAATACAGAGTACACAGACAATAACAAATAAAACAAGAGAATACAAGATGTACCGACCTCGGAAAAGTACTCGCTGTTTCTGATAGTTAGCAAAAATCCAAACACAGTTGATAACAAACCTGGTTCTCTTAATCTACGACGTCAATCAAAACAAGTCCGAATGGATAAAGTGTAAAAATATCATTAATAGCCAATAAAAACAAGGTGTTATGCAATAGCCAACAACAGAATTTCACAAAGACGATGTGAGCTTTTTTACCATCACTTGGCGCCCGTTCGTCCGTTCGTCTGTCTATTAACTTTAACATTTCAATCATCTCATCTTCAACCCCTAAGCCAAATGAAGTGAGACTTTGTCCGAAACATCTATGGGATGACCCTTATACAAGTGTTATTGTAACATTAATTTGTATATATTTGCATGCTCAAATTGTGATATTGTATAGCAGGAGAAGACTTCATAATTCAGTTTAACTTGTGTCTGATCCATTTTGCACATATTTGCAAATAAAATATGTTTAACTAAACTTTAAACTAATGACCTTTATAAAGTTTGCATATATCGCCTCGGTCGGTCCACTAACATGGCGGCCTCAGTTTCTGCTAAGCCAAATCTTTAATAATCTTATTCCTTAAGGCCATCACACAATATGGCAGTAAACTAGGTATGAAGCATCTATTTCTTTATGAAATATCTTATAATTTCTTCATCCGTCAACTAATAGTCTAGGCTATTTCTTTTTTTTTTATGATTGGGAGACTTTCAAAATTCATTTTTGCTGAAACCGCTTTAGCCAAACAAGCTGAGATTTATCGTGTAGCACCCTTGGAGGGTCCTATTTAAATATTTTTTTTTAATTTTGTACGAAAGGTACTCCTTATTTTGTTTATTTCATTTTGTTAATCGTCGATAAATAAAAATTGATTAAACTTATATGGACACCCCGAGAGTTTCAAGCGGCTTATGTGCACACTACGATTATATTGGTTTTACTTTTTACGTGATATAAATAGATTTCGAAGATACCAAAGGAACAGGCTTGTAGAGACCTCTAGTTTTGTCAATTGCTCTGATTTTCTTGTGGTTGGAGTGCAGTCTCTCTGATATTTATCCCATATCTTTTTATTTTCAAAATGAACGTTTATTAGAAGACGGACAAGAACATGGCAACAAAACAGAAGACAAACATCGGTATAAAAAACGCTTCACAGAAAACTAAAGCCTGGTAAAATGAACCTTAGGAAACCGAGAGTAAAGTTTTCTGAGAGAGTAAGCAGTCCTGCTCCACTAGTGGTACCCGTCTTGGTACTCGGTGGTCTAAGCAGGAGCCAGTGTTTCTCCCTTTAAACTAAACTTCTCCATAACCTCATTCAACAGTGAAAAAAGATATGGTAGGATTGTCCATGGGAAATTTTCATATCTCATTTAGTGACATTTGATAAAACAGATTAAAATTATACGAACAAGATATGCCACATCTCCTATTTTTATATGTATATATATATATTAAAAGGTAATCAGCTGAAACTTACCGTTCAATTAAATAAATCTGTTTGTAAAGGATAAAGACTATATTTTCCGTAACAGTGATCGAGCTTTCTTCTAGGATGAAAAAGGTAACTACAAAAGATACACTATCTGTACTTGTGATGATATATCTTTTACATCAGGTTTGACTATAAAATTTATCGACGGGTTATAAGTAACCAACCCTGTCAATTATTTTTTGACTGCTGCGTGTCCCAGTTTATGAACAAACTCCACAAAGATCCTTCTAAATCTGATTTAATGGATGCTTTAGGACTTTTGGCTCCTTCATAAAGTGTATATACCTTTATTTGTCAACTTGCCGGTTTGCTCGTGTATGCAGCGATGATTTAGATTTTAATGAACGTGATCAAATTATTAAGTCAACGATTCCGTTACCATATATTAGTTATATCATTTACCAAATTCCAGTATAAATATAAAGATATAACTAAAAAGTTCGGCTGCACCTGCACAAAATTAATAAAAACCGGAATATTACACCCAAATTTTTAGGGAAAGGTGGTAAAATTTACTTGTATAAACATATACATAAAGATTATTATTATAACATTATCTTTAAGATCTTTCAACATTGACACTCAGCTCAATAGTACCATGATCAAAACTAACTTTTGTCAATATTTTGTTATTTCCTACATGCTGTCGATGATTTTATTTTTTTGCACTTGTACAATAGCTTCTTTTTGCTATTAATGGTATTTTTACACTTGATCCAGTCGGACGTTTTTAAGCTCAAGAGAACCAGGTTAGTTATCAACTGTGTTTGGATTTTGAACTGAAAGAAACATCGTGTTTTTTTTTTAGGTTGGTACACCTTATTAATAGGTTGTTTTATTTGCACTATGTGTCGACTTCAAAAGTAAAATTTTATGTTGTAGGTTTTTAAGTCTCATTATTATGTTGTTTTGTCACACCACTGTGCAAGGTTAGGGGAAGGGTTTAGTACTCACAAATATGTTTAATCCAGCTACATACTTTATGTGCTTGTTTCAAGCCATGGGACCTGTAATCAATTTATGTCGTTGTTTTTATGTTTAAATGTTACTTGTTTTGCATTTTTTTTTTCTTATTTGGCCAATAATTGTTATATTTGAATGTCATCATAATTTATTTTTGGGGCTTACAGCTAACCGTATAGTGTGGACATGTGTCCATTATTGAAAAGCCTGAGTACAACCTGTAGATGTTTGTACTTTACATGTTTTGGATGGCTGTCTTATAGACAAACATACCATATAACCTTTCCTTTTTCTATATGATATTTCTTTCATACAACTACGATGTTTTTGGTTGCATAAACAAAGACGTAATTTTTGTATAAAGTTTTTTGTTTTTGTTTTCTTTTGATCCTAGCTAAATATTATGATACTATTTTTAAAAATTCGTTTCATCAAGTTGAATACGAATGTCTACAACATACCAATATTTTATTTAACCATCCAATGTATTTTTGAATGATTTGCCATTTGTGAAATGGATATTTCGTAATGGTCAATCAAGTCATGATGGGGGCCGACAAAATCCCTTCCACTAGAAATCTTTAGTTGAACAGATTTCCTGTCATCAACAACCCTTTATCAACAAGATCCTGATATGATGCATAGGCTCTGAAGAACCGTTTTTGCTGAGAGAGATGTTGTATACTCAATTATTATACAGGTACAGCTAGAATGTTGCTACACATGAACGGAAAGTTCAAAGTCATCATTCTTCTATGATGTAAGTCAAGGTGTGATGCAGACTTTTCTGTGTCTGTATTATCCTTGATTTCAAGTCCAGTGGGAAAGATACAATTGTTATAGTTACCAAATTCAGAATTGGTTTTGAAATTACATAATTTATATAGCGATATGTATAAAAACGAAAGATCGAGCATTCTTTCTGTATGAAATCTGCTTCATACGAATAAAGAAATAAATCGGCGAGAAGGGGTGTGCATTTGGTTAACATTGGATTTCCGGTAGTCCGTTGAAACATACGTCCGCCAAACGTTACAAAAATGCTGCCATCAAGAAATCTGCATTTTTGCATATCTTCAGAATACTTTTTTTTAAAAACCAGATTGGTAAATGACAAAAGTAGGGCTTGTCCCTCTCTTAAACTAAATATTTGTATTTGCGTTTGCTATCTTCTTTGTCAAAGCAAAGCTTTTAATTTGTCTTGAAGTTCAGAATGGGAATTGTTGTGTATATTTACAGGGTGGAGAAAGCAAAAGTTTAAATGATGATTTGATATACCCCCAAAAAACTTAACGATTTTCAGAATCCACATTGGATTCACGTCACCATCAGAAGTAAATCTGAAACCTTGTTTTAACTGCTGATTAAATAGTTGTAAGTAACTTGAAGAGAACTTTTTGTTGAGCATTTGGAATACCGCGTAATGACACGTTGGTTTTCATTGGGTTTTTTTTTCCGAGATATTTTAATGTGCGAATAATATGGCCAACAAAATATTATAACCTGTTCAAAATGCACAAGAATGGTGTGGAATTCTTGGAAAATTCTAACAGCGTAAACTGCAGCACTTCCTAACCGCTTTATATATACGATTTTTGTCAATGCTGGTTCATTTGGTAAAACACATGCCTACCGTTCTAGATTAAAAAAAAATAGATATAGATTGCAACAAGTATCCCGCATGTTCCAGTTGCATGTGGTAATAGCTTTCATAAAATATGAAAAAAATTATTACTGTCATAAAGAACATAAAGAATGAAAAATAATGTAGTTAATCAGAAAAATAGGACCATTGGGAGATACCCGTATGAATCAAATACAACTTTGAAGTTGTTTATTTTTGTCAAACTAAATTATAATTGAGCTATAAATTCATTTCAAAATACAGAAAAATAGAGAAAAATATCTGTGAACAATTAATAAAGTATTATAATTTTAATTTTATTGAGGATAAGATCAACATTCATTTGCTTAAACGTGGTTGTTTTAATTAGTTGATTCAATGTGGTGAAACATGATGTGTACTGTTACTGCGGAAAACATTTTGCTTATCAGAAATCGACATTATTTAAAGGCACCGTTAACTTGGTCCTTGTATGTAACAAGCTACTGTTTCGTGTCTTCTTATTTAGGCTACGGAATTAATTCAATTTAATTTTCAATTTTTCATTGCATTTTTGCCACCGATATATTTTAAGATGATGGAGATTTATGAACCGACTTTTTACAGCATTAGCACTTGTAAGCGCAATGAAACAACGATATAAACTTGCCAGTAAACGAATTTAATCATTTTTATTTGTTCACGCATGATAGTAGGATGAAAAGCTGAACAATTGACTTCAGTCAATGAGTAGAGATGACAAGAGTATGTACTCTTAACCTGCCTTAAGATATTATCCAATCAACATATACCTGCCAAATATCATTCTGTAATATAGTTGTCTATATTTCCTAAAAAAAATTCTGACAATTTGATGTTTTAAAACGCGTCTTTTTACCGTTGTTACCCTGTAATTATATTACAGTTGCCGATATTGTAAATGACCTGTGATCCCACCCGTATCCTTATCAAATAGAAATAAAACCGCTGATCCTGGAGGGTTGACAGTCCTCAATTGAAAATTGTTCCTAATCAGAACATTAATCGGAGATTTTCGTGTCATTTGAGAATCAACTTGGCCGACCGCTTAGACACGTGCCTGCTATTAGTGGATCGTGTTTATGTTGTATACAGCAGGTGTGTGCTCCCTAATGTTTAAAGAAATTCCTATTTTTGATTGTCGTTAAATATCCTTTATGTTAAATATGACACTATTTGTGATAGTTTATTAAGTATTAAATTCTAATAACAATTTTATAGTTTTCTAATGATGTAAGTTGGCTAAATATGATGCAAGAGTAATTTGTTTTCAATTTTTGTGTCACCATAGATTGATACTGATCTTTTGTCTTGTTTTCTTTGTGCGAATTGACATTAAAAGCAAAATTATAAATATACAATTTTGGGGTGATAGCTAAAGATAGAAATTAAGGGTGACATTATAGTGCTAACAAGAAAAAAATAGAAGCTCATTATACATATATATATTAAATAATAATTTGTTATAACGCAACTTCGTTGGTGTGTACTAGGATCAAAATAGTCTATTTTTCAAATGAATAGTTAATTATCCCTAAGGTCTAATTTGGACTTCCTTGTGCGATTAAAGGTCAGATTTTTTTTCAACAATTCTGATGGTAATGGTAATTCTGCTCATCTGATATTTAGTCGGACGATCATTCAATTTAACTACAGTAGCAGAGATGCAATGCGTATTCTATTTAGATATTGAAAAAGCCATTTAATTTTAGTTTGGCTTCATTTTATGCTGTTTTATCTAAATTGCAGTACTGCACCCGAGCTTGAGGTTGAGCAAGATCTTAGACCATCTAAAATTAGACCTTAAGTATTACAATATTTTCCTTAACTTTGCAACACTTTTACAGAATAGGGACATTTCAAAATTCAATTTCTTGTTATCCTAGAAACATATTATTTTGTTCCTTCCAATATATAGCAATACATAATTTGAAAATCTGCATAAAAGGCCCGAAATTAATAAGGCGTTGAATTATTATGGTCTATTATCCCCGACAAATGATTTAAACATGCCATTTGGATTAATGAATGCATCGGCCCTCATATCCGGATTAATTACATTTTAACAATAAATTAAATACAGTATTCTGATTACATTTTCAACAGAGGAAGTTATTGATGATAAAAACAAAGTATTATATCCCTGTCTGTTTCACAACCTAAGCACAAATTGCTTGAGATAATTGAAAATTGATTTTATTAACCATAAATAAACAATGAAGGACATAGGCCGTTACCAGTTTTTAATGAATTGATATAAAATAGGAAAATAGGATATGCTTCCGAAATGACAAAATATAACTGATGAAAATGAACATCTGTTTTCGATAGTGACTATGTCTAATTAAACAGAAATTCAATAAAACAACACATGAGTTTGAAGATGGTTCCGATGTGCTATTTGTATTTTGGGACAGAAATAATCACATTTTATTATCAACATTATTAATGAATAACGGTTCACTATAATAATTTACTGACGCCACTCACCGTGATTTAACGGAAAACACAATAACTATGAAATGGCTTTACAAGACGCACTTGAAATTAGTTCGGACAACAGTACAGTTGAATAACTTACTATTCAACTTTAATTAATAATTATCTGTTAAGGAAATAAAAAAAATATTGCCATTTTCAAAAAATAATAATAATAATAAACTTTTTATTTTGTTCTTTATAAGTTCCTCTTATCTTGTCCTATGACAAAGGCCTTTGGGTAAAAAAAATGGAAATAATTTTACTGTTCAGTTTTATATATTTAGTTTTTTACCTTTAAATGTGGCTGTCTTTTAACAATTCTTATTTTAGTCTTTGATTTTAACCCGATTAACAGGACCGTAGTAACGACCATTATGGTGTGTAGGCAAGTGTATTTATTCTGGTGGAAATTTCTGTCAAAGCCTCTGAAAATAAATGCCCTAAACAGGTGCTTGAAAAGAACTAAGCAGTTTATGTTTGTTGTAAAATTTTCTACTTCCTGTCTGTTTATTCTTATATTGGCATATGCTCAATCCCATGTTTTCTTTGACTTCTAATAATATATAATTTAATATTGGATGTAACGCGTCTTCTGATTGGTTGAAAGTATTTTGGTTATACGCCAATAACCTAAATTTTGCCATGTGACTGTTACGTCATCTTGTTAGTGTGTACCACGTGATTGAGGTTATTTCTCCATAAACCGAAAAAATATTACAGTCATTCCTTAATTAAACATTTAATCTAATTGGACATGCTTTATTGACACCGTAGTAACGGAAACCTTGGTTTCCTGATCAGTTGTTTTGGGGTTTTGAACTAGCAGACGGCTACTGCGAGCAGTATCGATCTCAAGTGTTAAACCCATTTCGTGTATCTTTATTGCTGTTTGTCACACCACTGCCCCAGGATAGGAGAGAAGAGAGCGCTCATAAATTGGTTTAAACCCGCCACATACTTAATGTGTCTGTACGTATTAGCAACCGTACACATATGGAACCATAAGATAAATTGTAATAATATGGACTTTTAAGATTGAAAATTTGATAATTTCAACTTCGGTGAATTACCTAAAAGACTCCTCAGACCTTTTATCTTTTGAAAAAAATACTTAGCAATCGAACATGGATAGGATCAATTGCAATCATGAGAAGATTTGAAATACTTACTAGCTTTGGTTAAAGTATCTCAGACCTGTTAACTTTTGAAATGTACGTATCATATAAAATCAGAAAATAAGTTGCAATCTTCTGCAGTGTTATGATTTAAAAAAAGTTTCAGCTCAAAATCTAAATACCCTGAATTACTCTCTGATAAGTTATTTCAGTTTGGAAAATCATTTAAAGCCCCATATCTTTTTGCAAATTCAAATTTTTCGTTTGTATAAATGCTAAATATCTAATAAAGGTGTGGAAAATAGGAGGATAAGGCTTTGGCCTTAAATTTTAATTAGAGCCCATGCAGTGTTTGCCAGGTTTTTTCAATTTCGTATAGTCCTTTATTATGAAAGAAAGTCCAGATTATTTTAGAGGAATATGTTAATGTGGCTCTTACATAATCATTAGCAAATACAAGAAATTATATGGTCGACTATACGATCTTGTTAGCCGTCATCCAGACGAAGACGTTATTTTCCCTATTATTAGCCATTTTATTCCCTATAATGAAGGCATTTCTACTTTGTATTTACTTGTCGGCTTCATAATGTCCATGTTCATGTTAACGCCGTTTTAAGTTGTGGTCAGTTTTCATTTGAACTAACATTGACATACAAAGGTTCGTTAGTGGAGCTATCATCATGCGGATTTCGTTGTTTGTAAACTTTTACATAAAATTTTCTTTGAAACTACCGGGCCAGTCGGAATCGTGGTCTAAATCATAATTATAAATTGGCATTATTGTCCTTTCAAGATTACCAGCGCTGCCCGGTAAGGATAACGAATTGGAGTATTTTTAGCTCACCTGGCCTAAAAGGCCATGTGAGCTTTTCTCATCACTTTGCGTCCGTCGTCGTCGTCGTCGTCGTCGTC
>JAULBM010000013.1:432828-448532 GCA_032357055.1 Geukensia granosissima
CTTCATAAATGATTAAATTATTTTGTCAAAGATTTTAATACTGTGAAATATTTCTTATGTCAAATTCATTTTAAATGTATTGTCTAAGTATATCTTAATCTATATCTATATGAAAACACTAATCAAAGTAAATTTTGAAACAAATATACTTTTAAAAAGACCTTACCTTTTTGTTTAGAAATTTTCATAAGTATTTTTACCTATAATATTTAACAATCGGAAGCCATACAACGGACGTAATGGCATATGTGTAGAAACTATCATTCGAAAGTCAAGTTTGGTGTTACATTATACTGGTGCAAGTAAAATTGTGCTATTCAAAAAACATTTAATTGTTTAATTATTAACCGTGGACACTTTATTTTCAAAGCAATTTTGATAGCTAATTGATTTTTGTAGAAATGGCAGATGAAATGAACCTCTACATTCTATTTCATATAAATGAACTATCTACATTGTACACAGCCAATCTTCCATAGGAAATTTTTGAGGTTAAAAGACAGAGATTTAACTCAGAAATAAAAAGGCAGGATTTAGATATCAAGCTTGAATCTAACTTATATTTATAGATTATAACATGACATTTTTAGCTCGTATGGCCCAATGGGCCATGTGAGCATTTGTTATCACTTTGTGTCTGTCGTCATCATCCACATTGTCTGTTAACTTTTTTACATTTTCATCTTCTTCTCTAAAACCACTGAACAATTTTCAACCAAATTTGGCAGAAACTGTTAAGCAGGTGGTCCTTTGCCAGATTTGTGAAATTGTGCAGATTTGCAATACAACATGGCCACCACAGGGCTTTCAGAAGTATTTAAAGTAGCAGGCCAAATCAAAAAAGTAGGCGGCTACTACATATGGACGGTGCAGCTTGTACCTCATTTTGATCCTTTTTCAATTTTGATAAAAATTTCACCATCAACAGATAAGAAATGACTTTGTAATAATTTTTTGAAAAAGGTAGTTATACATGAAATAAAAGGGACATTTTGAAAATTATCTTCACTTTTGGCACAGTACTGTAGTTTGGGTGGTGGTGCCCAAATTTTCCCTCAGATGTATATAAATCAAACATGACAAGTAATTTCTCGGACACACAGGTCTACTTTCACTTTTGAATTAACAGGTAGGTGGCCGTGAGTTTGATTGATTATTGTGTCTCCTGCCCGCTTTAGCGGAGGCGACATATATGGATCACTATCCGTCGTCTTGTGTCGTCGAAGTCACAAATATTTCTGTCACATTTTTCTCAGGAACCACAGAGGCCAGCTTCCTGATATTTTGCACAGAGCATCAGTATGGAGAACTGTATCGTGTAACGCAGTTTTGAATCTGCCGCATGTCCACTTCCTGTTTGACACAGGCGACACATGTCTTCCGAGGAAGACCCAATACTAAGTACTTATATTAAGTATCTTTGTTCGTTTCTGGTGAGAAAAGATTGCATTAATCTCAAAATATCAATTTATTTAAAAAAAAAAAAATTTTGTAGGATTCAGAGAGCTTGGAGACATTACAGAAATGCTAGAAACAAAAAACGAATTGTTGACTCAGATGAAAAGGACACTGAAAGTGAAAAAGGTGTGATGAAGCTGACACACACAGAGTGCAGTTTGTTGGATAAAAGATCCAGTGACTGCGATAAATTTTCAAGGGAGTCTACTCCTGATGACAGGGTCAACCGAAGCTCTTTATCCCCCTGTAGAAATATTTTGTTAAATAAATTAAAAAGTGATACGGACACAGATTCTGTGTCTTCAGACTACAGTGTAGAAGTTTCTGCTCCATTACATGATTTTTCTGAGATTCATATTTATGAGAAAAATGAATTGACAAAAAGTGTTGATAATTCTGTGACTGAACCTAGTAAGCTTGAACGCAAAGAACGAGAAACAGAGGAAGAATTTAATAGACGTGTTAGAAAAACAAACTTACTTAGCATCGCACAAGAATTTGCAGAACTGAAAAAGGTAAATGCTGATGCATTACCATTTGACCTACATAAAAGTCAAAATATAGTTGAGGAAACCTCATCCAGTGAATGTAGTTCAGCAACAAATTCACAAAATCCGTCACAAATGAACACTCCATCAGAAGTCCGTAGTAATCCTTTTCAAGATATGGGTTCATCAAATGAAGCCAAAACTGATTTGAATAGCAGTTCTATAAAAGAAATGCTTATGAATGGACGGAAAAATAGATCACCTCAACAGTCTCCAAAGAAGACTGTTGCTAATGGACAAGTCAAACATTCAGATGACTTGGATGATGAAACAGCAGACGATTTTGATGTTTACAATATAGAGACAGCCATACCTCAGATGGATTGGGATACTTTAGAACAACAACTGCAGCAAGCGTCAGAATTCGAGAAAAGGAAAAAAGAGGTAAGATATGGGAACCAGTCAACATAACATACAGTGAAACCTGTCTACTGTAACTTAATTTTCACCACATTTGTGGTAGACTAGAAATCACGAAAGTTTATATTGGCAAATATTTTATAATGTGATTAAATTTAGAAAAAAAAATCTTAACATGAATATATACAACAGTCACGGCAGACATCCTAAAGTAAACTTGTTTACCAGAAAAGCAGTCCTCCATTTACCGGGTACATGTCTATATTTCTCTGGAGCTTACTTTTACAGAATTTCTACTAAGGTACTAAGTAGAAATAAGGTGGGATATGGTGTAACATTCATAACACAAAAATCTCATATGTACAAGTAAAGTCCAAGCAAAGGAACAGCGCTTTGATTGCTGTTCTTCATCTCAAAGTAACCCAGAAATAGTTTATTTTAGGACTCTATGGGATCTTAATCTAAAAGGGAACCAAACTTAAATGGAATGGCTTTAATGTCAACTGTATACTAGGTGAGTGAATACAGGCTCCTGGAGCCTCTGGGTTCAAGTGTGTTGATTGTACTGATGAATCCAAGATAGCTAAATTCATTGTATCAACAAAGGTTGATCGGATCAAACTTTATATCCACTTAACATTACAGGGTATATTTGATAAATGTCCACTTCAAATTACAGGGTAGATAAAACTGTTTCTATTGATAACTTTGAGTCCTTGAGGCACATGTAGTACATATATTATCAATTTACAAGAGTTATTTGGTCCAAAACCTAGTTTTCTATATTTTGTTTTGAAGTGAAACTAAAATGTTGATATGTCCCAGGAAAGAAATAATGTGTAAAGACTAGTTTAATTATTAAAACACATTGTACAGTTTATCATACATGTATGTGCACTTTAAGTGTACATTCATGTACATATATATGAGGTCCTAATCCTGTCATGTTCAAAATTTGGATGGTTATACATGTATATTTACTGTCAATTAAAAACAGTGTTTTGATAATTCCCCCCAAATACACCTGTGCATTAAAAGTTGACAATCCCAGGTGTTTAAGATGACAGGTGTATATTTAAGTTTTATATAATATTATTTGACAGTGTTAGGGCAATGTTAACAACCTACATAAACATGTACAAATGTACATGTATCAGTGTTGTTTATAATCTATAGGTTGAAGATATTTAAAGTGCACCAGGGAGGGGGGAGGGGACGGTCTACGGTAGCCGATTTAAACCACTGTAGCCTATCACCTATATGGTGTGAGTTCTAGTCTGACTTTGTACCTTACAAAAACAGGTTTTGTTTAACTTGCTTTGTATGTGATAAGGTTTTTCAAATTCAGTTATATTACCTGCCTAAGGTCGGTGGTTCTCTCCCAGTACTCCGGCTTCTTCCTCCAGTAATACTGACTACTGCTTCAAGACTGAAATAGTGTTGAAAGTGGCGTTAAACCCAAAACAAACAATCACTTTGACTGCCAGATTGAAATATTGTAATTCACTAGAGATACAAGTAAATATTCTGTCATTGTCTGTTTATAAGTAATATAATTCATCGAAAATCATTTGTAATGTTGCATAGGATACCAAGGAAAATGTAAATAGGCACGGAAATTAAACAGGTACCTGGTGTTTACAAAAATCAAATGATTTTCCTTGTGGTGTTTAAATGTTGTGTCTTTTACTCATATTTTGGGAAGACAAATTATTTTTGCCATGTTTTTTTTTTTGCTTCCCATTATCATTATGGGAGACTTAGTTCACAAAATGTGTATTTTGAAATTTTCCCAAAGTTGTAGATAAAAGCTTCATTCATCTTTCTGGCTTATCTGTGCAATACAGGTTGTTGATACTCAGAAACAGGGCATTGATAAAATATTGCCAGTGGTTGAAAGAGATATTACCACGTGACATTTATAATGATTGAAAATTTATCTATTAGCCTGTTTAGAATGTGATATTAAACCGCTTCGAAAACGGTTTCGATTCTTTTTATCTGTGTATACTATCAACATAAAATCGGTTCAAAAAATTAATTTGCTTTAAGCAAATCCACCTGGCACCCAAGGATCGAAAACGGTTTAAATTTTACATCGACTTAAATTAACATGTGTAAACAGTTAAGTAGAGTGAAAACGGTTTTGACAGCTATAAAAAGATTAGGTATTTCCACTATGCATAAACATGATATTCAAAACATTAACCTTCACATGCTTTTCTGCAACTTGGGCACAGGACATTTTTAGTTAAATTTAATTGTGCTTATAATTTCATCAGGTATAATAAATAAATCCTTAAAAAGTAATGTAATATAATAATGGAATATTTTGATTACTATTTTACTGTCTTTTATAATAGAGTTATGATGAAAATAAAAGCTTTCGATTTTTCTGTTTACATTGGTAATCCTTATTCTGAAATGTCTGCCTCAAACGCCTTTTTCTGTTTAAACTTTGCAAAATAATTGCCTTTTTCATTTTTTTTTATTACCGCCATTTTCAAGGCGCAAAATCACAAGAAACCCCCTTTGCTAAAAATAACATTTTTATATTGATCATGGTTAGGTCATGTACTCAGTTTTATGACAAAAACATTCTAGTCTAAACAGAACTGACATCCAAGTCGATATAATTATTGCGAATCAGAGGCGACTTTCTTAAAGCGATATAATTTCTTGCACAGTGTGAACAGGCTATTAGATAACTATGCTTGCCTGTGGCTCTTCCTCTCACATTTCAGTTTTATTGATTAGTCCTTAAAACTCTTTTACAAAAACCTCATTATTAAGGATGATCGCTGCTCATGTTCAGCTATTTTTGTGCACTCCACTGGTTTTATCCATTTCACAGCAGTATATCTTTGCACACTGACCTCCACTTTTCTTTTCATAATTTAAATAAATTCACTTGAAACAACCATTTGAGAAGCTAATATAAAATTATTTTTGGGTTTAATTGACAGAACCTACTAAGACCTATAGAAAAGAAAGAGAAATCCCATTTTCCCAGCAAATGTTCAAATGTTTTGGCATTTTTCAGCTTTTTTGTTGCAACATTAGTGGCCTTAAAAAAAGCTATTCCAGCTTTGCTTTAATAGTTTTGCAATAAACATGATGATTTATTTTCATTTACCTACCCTATAGTTCTCCTGCTGAAGTCGTCGCTCGAGAATTTTATGGTAGTCTCCACGATCTTTGTTGTCGGTATGGAATATCTGTCTTCCAGATGAAAGCGGATTGGATTCCGGTGACAAACATTTTCCATCAACAACCGGCTATGATCAAATCCATTCTGTTGTTTTAAGATGGCGATTACGATCTTCTCATTTGCTTATAGGTCTTCCCCATACCCTTAACGAGTATTTACCGGATTTGTAAATGAGAAATGCGTTGAGTGTCTTTAAAGGCATTTGCAGAATGCTAGATTTCTTGATTGAAAACTTTTTTGTAATGTCTGACGGTAGAAAAAAAAACTGCCTTTCTTTTCGTCAAATTATGTAATCCATGTTTTCGCTTCCTTGGAATGTGGTGGTCACTATCGTGTAATTTGAAGATGGGTAATATTGGGGGATTTTATTGTAATAACTGCTTACCATTCGTACCAACGCAAATTCCCAGCGTGCTGGTTTGTAGTTTCTGTATTGTATATACAAAAATGTTCCTTTTCAGTTGTTGTGCAGTGTTATGTTTTTGTTTTATTCTGGCGGACGTCGTGTCTGTCTACCTGTTCCTTTCTTTCACCTTTACTTTCATGGGCAATTTGAAAACAAATGTGATTTTAAGATTAAGAAGCACACATGCGTTATTTCCCGAGCAGTATCTGATATTCTGACGGACGCCGTGCCTGTCTACCTGTTCCTTTCTTTCAGCTTTACTTCCAAGGGCAATTTGAAAACAAATGTGATTTTTTAAGATTAAGAAGCAAACATGCATTATTTCCCGAGCAGTATCTGATAACAAAGCCTGTTTTACAGCGCACCAAAGTTAGTGACACTAATTTGTTTTATTTTTATCATGAGGTTAATGAGGTGGTATGGTCATCTTGAAGATTCGTACCTCTAACCTAACACACTTACTTTTTAGCCAGCTTCGGAAGATAAAACAGGAACCTTATTTTTTTAAATATGCAAATAATCCGTTAACACTTGCATATTCCCGTGTTCTCCACACATATAATAATCTTGACGCTTGTCATCATAAGCAATTTGCTCACAAGAAAATTAATTAAATTTAACTTAATTGACAATGTTAAAATAATATACTAGTAATCGTATTAAACAAGACTGGACTACGAAATTCACGTGGTCTGAAAAAAATAGATCAATTTACTCTCAGTAGTAATTAATTTTTAAGCAACCAGATCAGCTCAAGGTAATTGACATGTACAAAAACATGTTTTGAGAATTTTCTGACAGTACGATGTGGTGAAATCATTCAATATGTTTTCAATATTCTTGTTAGAATTTTATAGACCGTTACTGGCATAATTATCTGCACACGAGAGTCGAGCAAGTAACCGTTCGTAATGCAGCCTTTCAGACGGTGTAAAATGTTGATTGGTCATACAAAAAATAGGTTATCTTTCATTCATTTTTAACAACACATTGAACTTAATGAACAGTAAACTCGTCTTGCTGTTAACATGGAAAAAAAGCTGAGCTAAAAAGATATATCAATGAAGGACAAGATAATTATCCCTGTTTATAATACGGATGGTTTATTTTAATGTTAAATTAATTTGAAATTTATGTATTTATAACTTATTTTATGTCGTTATTAAACAAAAAATTACAATAGGGTCTCACTATACGGTTCGACGTTTTCGATTTAACTCAATGCTAAAAAAGCAATGTTCAAGAACTGGGTCTGAACATATACGGGTACCGATGCATACATGTTATACCTCATTGGAAAGGAAATAAACACAATTTTTAAAATCAATTGCAAAAATATGGTCATGAGCGTTGACTTTTTTCATAAAATCTTTCAGATTGAATTGTCATGAAAATCCATGTTTACATCATATGAAAATTTTTGAACAAAAGGGACTTTCCATGGCCTGTTTCTGATATTAGTACTCAAAATTCCTACACCAAGAACACTTTTGCTATAAATTTCCTAAAACCACATACATTTAGCTCTTAGAATAACGTATCATCTTTACATAAACAGGTACATAACTATCTTTAAAAACCCAACACCCTGCCATAGCATTTCTTATGTTTTAAAGGAACTTTTGTGCAGGGGCCATTCCAGGTAAACTGTATAGTGATCAAATCACTATTCAGTTTAATTAAGTTCCCTTATAATTGTTGTTTTGTATTAAGCTCAGGCGAACGTTTCACAAAAAGTCGTAAGACTTACGGTTACTCGTAAGTCCTGTATTATGTTTGTACGGTACGACCACTCGTAACATTTACGACCATTTGTGAAATGTTCACCTGGTCTGTATCCAACTTCTCGTAAACATTGAAATGCTTATTGTTTGCTGCAGGTACTCGCAAAAAGAAAAAAAATACTATGCCGTGCTATTTACTAAGGCGTAAACTTTCCCTTGTAATTCAGTATATTTTGCAACAAACACCGCTAAATGTTCAGATAACTTATTATTATATCAAAAGTTTCTCGTGTTAAATTTATCTAAATTCTAAAGTAAGTTATGAATCTCGTGCTATAAACTTTTAACAGAGTTGAGAGAAGGTGAGAGAAAAGAGAGGACAAGTTAATAGTCCCACATTTATGTCAAATACGAATCACGATTGAAATACAACAAAAAGAAATAGGAAATCAAACATAAAATGAGAATGAACTCTGCTGGTCTCAGACTTCAACAGCATTGTCCGTTTTAAAAATCAATGGTTTTCTTTATTTTTTGTAAAAAAACAAATGTTTGGTATGTTATTTTTTTAACTTTGGCTGAAGTTTGTGACAATAGCCAGTTGGCGCAGTGAATAGCAAACGACAAGTTAGGTGTTATGGATCTCGACGTTAATATAAAGAAACAAATCATATCTTGAAATCCATTAGCTATTTTTTTAAATCCTAGTTATATCGTCTTTTGACCAAAATCACAGGAAATACGAAATTCAAAAATTATAAAAATGGAGAACTCGAATCCAAACAAACTAAAATAGGCATCCAAATCCAGCAGGAAGGAAATCTACCATGTGAAATACATGGCCTTATATATATCATCAATTATGTAATTATAAGTAGGAGAATTACCCAAACGACACTTACCAAAAAGGAAATCCTTGACAATTATCGGTTAGTTTTGTCTTTCCAAAGATCTGTTAGAATGCCTCAAAAATCAAGGTCCCTTACCTCTCGCAATAGCATCGAAACATTTGATTTTTCCATCCGGTATACTACTATTCCACCTTCAAAACTCAAAGAACAATTTAGAGCCTTACTTCACATCTGTTTTGTTAACCACTCTAACAAAAAATACTCAGAAGATGACATTTGCGGAATGCTAGATTTCTTGATTGACAACATTTTTGTTATGTTTGGCGGGCGTGTGTTTCAACAGACTATCGGCATTCTAATAGGGACTAACTGTGTACCCCTTCTCGCCGGTTTATTCCTTTTTTCGTATGAAACTGACTTCATACAGAGCCTTCTACAGAGAGAAGAGAAAATGTTGACTCAGTCTTTTGGTTTCACGTTCCGCTATATAGATGATGTCATTTCACAGAATAACTCTAAATTTGGTGACAATGTTGACCTCATCTATCCCATTGAACTTGAAATCAAAGATATTACAGAAACAGAATGGTCTGCTTCTTACCTAGACTTAAACCAAGAAATCGACAGTAAGGGCGGGTTAAAAACAAAACTTTACGACAAGAGAGATAAATTTGATTTTCCGATTTTAAACTTTCCGTTCATGTCTAGCAACATTCCAGCCGCACAGGCATACTGAGTGTATATTTCTCAATTGATACGCTATTGCAGGGCTTGTGCTTCCTATCAGGATTTTATTGATAGAGGGTTGCAGGTGACTAGAAAGCAACTGAGCCAAGGGTTTCTCAGGGAATTAGAGTCATTACTCCGGACGTTTTTCGGTCGCCGAGCGGTACGAAATATCACAAATATTTCACAGATGACAATGGATATCTTCCGACTGTGATGAATGCAAATCCGTTCCTATACTGGATGTGACTAGCATCGATTGTGACTATACACCGGCTTTGACTTCTGAGTAACACGACCGGTGCCACTAGTGGAGCAGGAGTTGCTTACCCTTCCGGAGCACCTGAACTGGTTTTTGAAGGGTTCGTGTTACTCCAGCTTTAGTGTTAAGTGTAGTGTTGTGTGTTCTATGTTTATCATTCGCTTTATGTTGTTGGCCATGGTCTTGTCTGTCTTCCGACTTAACGATTTCTGTCTCCCTCTTACAGTTTTATTCAGATACAAAATAATAAGCAAAGAATTTTGGCGAGTTCATTTACACGACTTTGAGATAATATCGCCGGAAAAATTGGAGGTACATGGTAAAGGGTTACTCGTGTTTTTTTTTGTAAGTTGTCCCGCAGCTTTTCATCGTGAAAAAAAAGATTCCCACAGGCACTACGTAGATGTATGAGCGGCATTTCCAGTCTCAACCAAACCAAAATCAACCCAGTTAACAACGTCATCGCTTTCCTAAGACTTATATACCGAAGACCTCATAACCAGACAAATCAAATGAATACCATGAAGTCCAACCGAGGACCGTCCGAATGAGAGCATAAAGTTGCTGTGGAGGACGTTTATAACCACCAACCACGACGTATACATTAACGATGTAGAAAACTATTGGATGAGATGTTATATGTACAATTTTCTTTGTTGTAAATATTGTTCTAAAAGTTATACCATAACAATCAACGTCGAATTAAAAAAACAATTGCAGGCCTTATTTATTTTTATTTTTTCTGTGGAACCAAACGCATTGATATAGTTATTTGCTTCACTTATCACATTGAATGTAACAGTTAGAACAAAGACTGATAAATTTTAAGAAAGAATAAAGCGAGCTAGAAAGGTAATATTCGGTATGTGTGGCAACTAATTGTAGTCTTCGTATAACTCCAGCTGTATAGTTTTCAGTGAAGCGTTCTGAGTACGGTTTTTCTTTTCTTTCTTATTGTTGATTATGGTCTTCTTACTACGACTTTTGTGTACCATTCTGTTATATTCGAATTCATTTCAGTTTGAGCAGGTTTTATCGTTTATTTTGAACATTTTTTACTCCTCTTACATTGCCGCTGTACGTTAAGCAACATTCCAATAATTAGATCAAACCAGGTAAATTTTCATAATTGTTGTCGTCTTCTACCGGAATTTGAGTTACTGGAGTCATCAACATTAATTTGTATTGTAAATTAACTGTTGATAACTTTTGTACAGAGGCTGTGGTAAGTTCTTCACCTCAGCTAACATAAATAAGCTCCAAAAGCTCATGGGCACAAATTTCAAAATAAGACAATTTGTATAATGCAGCAGAAAGCTTAGATGCCCCGACAGTTCACGCGTGTGGCACAGACAACAGGTTAAAGTCGAGGGACAGAGTTACCTGATAATAAAATATGGGAATGACATTTGTTAGCGAGGAGAAATAACAGCACATAAGATATCCTGCATATTCAGCAACTGTATGTTGCTTACCATTCACGGTTGAAACGAAATATTGAGTATCACTGAATTGGGCAGCCATCGCGGAAAATTTCCTTGTAATCTTTACAGCGTCATATAGAACAAATAGATTAGATGTTGTTAAAGTGTACAAAAAGAATTGGAATCGTTAATAAAAGTGTTTAAATAATCTGCATGATTCAAATAGGTTTTAACAAGTGAACGGTCGAGATCAGGGCAAGAAGAAAATATCAGAATGACTTAAACGTACCAAAAATTTAATTTATACCATCTATCAATTCATTTAATATAAATTTAACTTTTCAATTAAGAAATTTAAAAATTCGAAAGAAATGAAGGTGTGACTTTGACGTTTTCCGTTTCTTAAAGAGTATTACTTACCAATATATGGAAAAGAATATCATCGACAAAGCCGTCCAATTAAGTCTAAATGAAAATTGGGCCTGGGTGGCCGAGTGGTCTAGTAAGTTGATTTTAACTTACCTGTACAGATCACTGCAGCCTATACGGCGTGAGTTCTCGCTTGTCTTTTTACCATACAATAACGGGTTGAGTTTAACACGCTCTCCACGTGATAAAATTTTTCAGTTCGGTGGTTCTATCCGGGTACTCAGGCTTCTTCCACCAGTAAAACTGACATCCGCGATAAGATTGAAATGTTGTTGAAAGTGGCGTTAAACCCCACTGAAACATACAAACAAACCAAATGAAAAATGATATAACGTCTGCAGGTTACTTTCCAGCTTTCAACAATGGCAAATTTTGGCTTTGATTTAGGGATTTTGTTGTATCTGACAAATTATGTATTCAAGAACTTCTTGGTTGCAGATCATGGCTGGATAATGTATGTCAAAATAAAAAATTAAGCGTTCAAAGCTGATCTGAATTTTATCTTGCATGTTTCACTGAATGCTCAGTAGTATCGACGAATGCTGTCCTTCCGACTACATTCGGGATTTTACTTTTTGAAGTGAGTAAGGTTTTATTTCAGAGTATGTTTTTCTACTTATGGTACACAAAAACACGATTTTTTCTCTCCAAAGTGAAGAACTGGTTAGATTAGAGGCCGAAAGAGAGTAATTGGTATCTTGCAGATGTTTAGTATGCAAAATTGGCTATAGAGATAATTGCAGAGGTATCGAAATAATTCGTGCAAGCTAGGTTAAAGAATATTTTGAAAGTGATTTAGCATTTAATTATGTCTATAACCAAAGAGTATTCACAAAAGTCTCAATCATTTTGTCTTCTCACTACTGCTGTAATTCTTCGTCAATATTGGTTCAATCGAAATGGTAAGGGCTACTTTTCATTCTCTCGTTCTTGGCTTGCCATTCACTCTCTATTGCAATCATTTGTTTGTTGTCAGGTCTTTACGGTAATACTACTGGCCGCTCTGTCTTCCTTCTAACCATCTTCATTTATCCATCCAGTATTGTTTAAATAGCTAATTAAACTACTCAATTTTCTTGATATTTCTATTGTTTTTTCATCCTCTCAGCCTCCTATTCTACTATTAAGCATAGATATTTTGTTAATCGTATCTCCCTCGTCTGTGTATTTGCATACTCAATAGAGCCTAATTGCAAGCCTTATGCACTTTATACCTCCGCCTCAGCCTTCTATCCCCTCTATCTACCAACCTCGCAGCCTCCAATACGTCCCTGATTAGCGCCTTGAGTATCTCGTCTGTTCTGGTCTGTTTACTTGCATTCCTTATTCATTCTCATCCTCTCATTTTTCTGCTTCTTATCCTATCACTTCGAAGGTAACAGTGGCATAGAAATAGGCCGTTCGGGTTTCCACCAGCAGGTTTCATTCCCACTTAAGGGGCGGCGTTCTTTGGTTGTATAAATACTCGCCCACTCCTTCTCAAAGGAAATGCCGAGGAAGAATAGGCACTAGTACTGGTTCCTTCAGTCTGCAAGGTCCTATTTGCTACTTAGTTTAGATCTAGGCGTAGAACAGTCTGTCCATTATATGACTGATTTTCCAATCAACTACCGAACTTTTTTGAAAATTCGGAACGGAATCTAGATCAGGCTGGGACATTAAACCCTCGTTATGCAATACATAACCTAGATAGGATTTAAGACCTTCTGGTATACACTCAGAGGACAAAAATATTCCCACACAAGAAAACGTCCAAACCAGGCTCAGAAAAAACGTCTTTGATTGGTTTGTAAGCATATGAATTAGTAAGTGTGACATGGGTAATTCCGAAAAAAGAATATGAATAAGTGAAGTAAAGGCTCAAGGGGTAGACAACCATGATCTTTTCTCCAATAATGTTTACGATCATACTTCCTTTTGGATTCAATGGTGGTCCTTTTTACCATTGTAACTTACAGCTTTCAATTTTTACGATGTATTTTCTACAACTATAAGGAAAGTACATTTAAGGACCGATAGAATGATGAAATTTTATGATGAAGTATCAAAGACTTAATATGAATGATCTGAACTTGCTCCGAGCTTTGCTAATTTACATTTGGAATAGATAGCATATTGTTAAACAAAGCACTGAAACCAACAGAGATGTTTTTGATATTATATAATAGCTTTAGTTTTACAGCCTCTAGGATAATGACCCAGAATATTGAATAATAAAAGTCATAGAATACGATCCTTTAATGCTTACGGGACCTCATTACATCTCAAATAAAGGAGATTCACAATTATCTGCTCCATTGTAACTAGATTTTAGTAGCATTTTTTTGTCATAGGAACTAAGTGGTATAATTAATCTCCTTGAGATGAAAGAGTCCTCATTGTGACAACAAGAAGAAAGGATGAAAACCTTCATGAAAGAATATTTTAAAATCGTCACTGCGATGTACTAAAAGAAGCAGGGATGTAGCTAAGTAATGGTGATTAAGCCAAAACATAAGAATGGATTCAAGGACGAAAGATGCGACTTATGAATTTTTCCAAACAAAATCGCAAATTACCACTTATTTTTTAACGTTATTTATATATTCCTGGATTTCATGCTATAATTTGTACACTCAGTAAAATTAGTAAAATTAGGTCAACATTAACAATTGGTAAACATTAACAGTTGGTTTCCCAATATAATCATATATAGATTCTCCTTTTTGGGAAAAAAAATGTTTGTCCTGTTAAAAAAGAAAATGTAATTAAGCAATAAAAAACTGGCAATAAGACTGACAACTCGTGTAACAATGACTTGACGTCATCCGTAAACAAATGAAGGTAAAGTGACTTCTTAGTAAAAAAAATTCTAAAACATGTCAGGAATGATACTTACCTTATATGTAACATATAGCCAAAATTCAGAATTTTTCCCGTGCTAGAAATAGTGTTTTAATTTTGTAT
Source organism: Geukensia granosissima (assembly GCA_032357055.1). Classification (NCBI taxonomy): domain Eukaryota; kingdom Metazoa; phylum Mollusca; class Bivalvia; order Mytilida; family Mytilidae; genus Geukensia; species Geukensia granosissima. The sequence continues at coordinate 447,174 of JAULBM010000013.1, forward strand.
TGCGCGGGAAATCTCACACAGAAATTTAACCCACGGTTGGTTAAAACTATCGATATAAAATATTATTAAGACTTAACCAACCGCTTAATCACGCTAAGATTAGGAGAAAAGAAAGTAACCAACGTTAAAAAATACAATTGGGTCACCATAAACTAGCTAGACCAATTTATAAAAGTCGATTATAAATGTCATTATAAATGTCGTTTAGCATAATTTAACAAGTTTGTCATGAAATTAATCACACACTAAAATAAATAATGAACTTGTTGATATCTCCCTTTATAGCTATTAAAGAGAAAAATCCTAGACAAAAATTTAAGAGCAATCAAGTTTTGTGAAGACTAAAAAAGATTGTTTCATTTCATTTGCTGCGTATAGAATGCATATTCATAACTACTGTGTCCTAGACTTTTATTCTGTCTTTTTTATAAAAAAAAAACATTGAACCTTTTTAAATGCGTGTAATTTCGGTACTCTTTTGCCCATATCCCCAAATGGCAGTTTGTTTGAATAATTCACATAAAACATCTCCTTTGAAAGAAAAAAAATGGTAAAAGTGTATATATCAATAAAAAAGGAAGAGAAAGAAAACCGGAAGGCCAGGCACAATTTGAAAGTCGAGAGACACGTCAATTTTGAAAACACGAACAAGACGAAACATGACATATATACATATAAAAATAAAAACGCAAAACAATGAACATGCGGACCCCACCAAAAACATAAAGTGTCCAAAGAAAAATCGTTTCTTATCTATAATCTTTGGAAACGCTTGAATAAATCATATGTGTCAATTTTTCGTAAATAAATTTAGCTTTACATGCTGATTAGAAGCTTAAACTACTCTGCATTTAACTTGACATGTGAAATATATCATCATGAATGCTGTCTACTGAACCCATTATCTAGATTTCAAAATAATAGTTTGAATATTGATAATATAACGTCAGATAACTTTTCTTCGATAAATAGTCTATTCAATTACCAACTGCCATCTACCAAGGAATTGTAATTTGATGAAATCAAGAAGAGAAATTTTTTTAAAGAATATTTATATTTGTCGATAAGGCAGTGGTTCAAAGGGAACTAAATTTTTCTGCGTTTTTCGTAAAAATTTTCTATCCAATTTACCAAGGTTTTTAAGTTTTCATGTTTTATCAGATTTTTGCATTTTTCTGAACAAGTATCCACGTTGACATTGTCGATATCTGAATAAAGCATACGTATGCAGTGCCATCGTATACAAGGGACGGAATTGAATTATGTTGTTATTCTACGATAGTATCAGTTATCTACGTTTATATCCGTAGATATGGAGATTTAAACACCCTGAAGTGCCCAAGTACGCCCTGAGGCGAA
>JAULBM010000013.1:483343-497494 GCA_032357055.1 Geukensia granosissima
TCTGAAAAACGGAGTTGTTGACCTTGTTAGTGTATAGGTATTATGGCATATAAAAAAATCTCGCCAAGTACCTGTGTCATATATATGGTCAATCGCTAGGATACAAATACACAGTCATATATATATATTCAATCTCTAGGATACAAACATTTTGCCTATGATTGGCTCTACTTTGAATTTCATTTAGTTATTTTTTTATTGTTGGTTAGCGTCCAGTGGCAAATATTTCATGGATATTCAGGACGAGAACAAGATATCAAACAATAAGTTATAAATGGGATGGGCAGGGGGCCTGACCGGGGAATTTTCTAGCCTTTTGGACTTTTTGTGTAGATGTTTACAATTATAAACAACTGGGCACCAATGGACCACTCATTCAATTATTTGTCATTTATTGCTTAAATGCCCGTTATACAATTGTTCCGTTTGCCGCATATGCACATAGAGCCATTTATCATAATGATTGTGTATTTAACACACATTTCCATTTTTGTCATCTGCCTAATACATGTATGATATTTATATACTCTACATCTATGACTAGAACCTCTCGAAAAAATCACAGGCGCTTAGAGCATCGGACCCTGTTCTATTTTTTTTACTTGTGGTGTAAAAAACATGCAGTCATCAAATATAACAGAATCGAAACAAAAAGACCAGCAGAATTTTTCGATATATCAGGTAACTGCACGTAATTTTTAAGTCACAAAAAATTAAAAATTTTAAAACGTCTCAAATGCTTAATACTTTACAAAATTTTATACGTCCTCTTTCATCCATTAGCAAGATGGAATTCCACGTAATGAGAAAAGTCTAAATGCACTGCATGGAATGGCTGAAAATGAACATCTGGTAAAATGTATGATAGCTATGTTCAATGTGTGAATCATTAATCAGCACAGCTGGTGGTGATAGACGGATCATCCTAGATTAACTAAAGTGTAATCTTTGAATGGGATATAATTATATTTTAACAAGACATCTGACTTCTGTCTGGTCAGACGTATCATTTATTTTGCAATATCTTTTCTAGAAAGAGGTGTTGAAGGGTTATTCTGCATGTTGTGATTGTGATATTCTTTTTTTCTCGCGAGACGAGATGGGGGTGATATTTAACATTGGATTGGTAGCAGTCGTCCTCTTTATTTCTTACGAGGCTTGGCGTAGGATGAAAGGCCCGATAATAAATACAACATGATTCTTGTCTTATTCTATTTTACACGTGGTTGGTAGCAGTCGTTTAAATTTCTTCCAATAAATATTAAAAAAACAGCAACATAGCGAAAATGTGCCCCAATCTCGGCAAACAGGAAGTAGACATTTGACTGGCCTGAGAGGGGTACAACTCACCCCGATAATGCTTCAAACTAAATATGTTACTCAATCAAACATACACAAGCCAAGAAATCTTGAACGGAAATTACATACATAAAGACGAGGGTAAATCTTAATCCCCGTCGCTTTAAAGCGGGGGCATAAAACCTTTAAATTGGTGTTTGTTTTATCTTTTTCGAATGTTGTTGGCTGGGTAAAGGGGTAGTAGATTTTTCTCCAAGCGTCCTTGAATTAAACAGAGGAGGAACCAGGCATTTGGAAAGAAATGTGGTGCCTTTTTGTGGACCTCTCGATTCATCAATTTTCCCGATTTCTAATGCCATAAATAAAGATTAAGGCCAAAATTTACCCCAAACGTTAACTTTTTATCATTTTTGTGTTTCAAAGAGGGGCCCCGGGCAAGCCTTGATCCGTCCCTGTTAAACTGCATGTTTAAAAAAATCCTACGAGTTCGTCATAATACAGAAAACAAGGATTTTTGTGTCATCCGGAATTTTATACTTTTTTAAATATGTGACCAAGGACAAATGAATATATATATATATATATATAACCACAGGAATGCGGTACACAACTACGCACAAATAACCACATTTATTATAAAAAATGTTGTAGGAGCGAATCATGATCAGGTCTTGTGATTTATTGTACTGACAAGTGTTAAAGACCATCAACAAAGTAAATAAATTTAATGCTCAATTAAATTTATAAGGGGCATAGTTTGTTGCCTGGCTGCACTCAATTGAGATTTAAACCGTTGCAAAAACTATACAATCGACGTCAAAATAAATATTTTACTTGTTTTATTACTCCACCCTCAAAATATTCCAAGGACATAAAGGAATAAAACTATCGACCTAAATTACAGCAAGTATGAATGTCAATTTTGGAGAAACCCCCAAATTGTATTTTGTTTGCCATTACTGTGTAACTAGCGAAACAACATTCATTCTGCTTGAAAAAATATCCCTTTGTGGCATTATCTCGAAGGGAGGGGGTGGGGCGGGGCACTTAGCAATTTGATGGGAAGGACTTTGCGGCTAAGCTTCTCGACCCCAATTTTCAAATATTCTTAATTAAAAACTGCATATCTTTTCATATATTGAAAGGAAAAGGGCAACCAAACACAAATTGCGAGATAGCCATACTATCAAATGTGTGTACCAATCATTCTTGCCAAGTTTAATGACCTTATCATATATTTCAATATAATTTTCATACCTTAATATATTCTTAAGCTGACAATTCGGCACGTCTAGAGGAAGTGACCCCCCTCCCCCACCCGAGAAAAAAATTAGTCTGCTGCCAATAGATATTTAATGCTTAGATGTATCTCTTGTAGACCCTTTCTGAATAAAATATTCATATATATCAGACAAAATAATAGTATTTATTCATAGGGGATTACATACCATTGATATTATCGACAGATTAGATAAAATGGCTCGTCTTTGGCCGAGAATATCATTTTATTGTCGAAAAAAACATAAAAATCCAATTTAAGAACGAGTAAGCGCATCGTTTGTATTCTTGATTCTTAGCATTTTTTAGTCGTCATACTTTACACAAGCTTTTTTCCTACAGCCCAGGTTCCATGTCTTGTTGATTTTTACCAAACACCTTAAGCACACCTTTAATAAAATTTGGCAAAATTTAATTTTTATGCATTTAAGCTTCAATATTCATTAAATTTGTACTGAGAGGTTAGAAGGTTGGGTGTAGATAAAAATATACTCCACATTTAAAGAAAATCTTTTTTAAAACGTTCGCCAGTAAGCTCACACATTCTCAGTTGAATTTCTACAATTAACCAATATTGCCCTTTCAAATTTTGTTACAATGATACTGATTGGACCGAAATTGAGCTTGAAAGTAAGCTCATAGGTTTTATTGCGACACCTACAGGCCTAAAACATGCAAGACGCCAACCTGACATGTATGATTCTTGCATGTAGCTAGCCATTTCCATAGCCGATTGTTAGTACAAGCATGATGCATACACAAAGAAAGTCCGCCGGTTCTCGGCCTTTCATGTTTCGTCTCCGATAATCTATTGCACTAAATTTTAATTAATTATGTTCAATAACGGTCTTACAGAGAAACTAACATCATTCTCTGGCATACATGTATTGATTTTCTGCAGGACTTTGTCAAGATTTCCGCTCCGAACACCGATGATGTAATATTCAGGTTCTGATCAATAAAATGCAAAAACACACAACAGGATACACGATATTCCATAAATTTTAACAGTGGCAGAAAATAAATTGAAGAAGTGAAGAGCTTCTATTGATTTTGAACTATGTTGTATGACAGGATAATCAGGAAATCCCTTAATTCTCAACTTAAAAAACTATTTTTTTACGACGGGGCTTTCCAACAACTACGAACTGAAGAAAATCGTATGAAAAAGCAAAGAAAAGCCAGGAAAACCCCAAAACGTAAAACACAACCTTCTTGAACAGGCTTTGAACAATGTCAAGGTTTTTTCACAAGATGCGTAGCTTTGCATTATCCCGTAGATATTAAAGTAATGTAGACTTTAGTATAATGAGAAGCAATGTTGAAAATGCGAGGAATTTACTGTAGACTGCATCTGGTTTTTTATTGGTAATATGACCCGAAATTTCTTGGTCAACACAACCGATACATCAAAGTGTTCTTAACAGCTTTTTTAGTTTGCATTGGATGGACTTCGACTTTAAACGTTATGAGTAAAAAAACTTTTAAATGAACTTGGTATTTATATGGGTGGTGCATAGAACGAAGCCAGGATGTACATTCAAGTTGAAAAAGACGGGATTTGCGTCGTGTTAAATATTTGAAAATAATCTAGGCTAACAAGGGGTTAAAAGGCATGATCAAAAATTTTGTTAAAAAAAATGGCAGAATCAAAATTAACTTCATGCTCCTCGTCACAAAAAATCAAATGGTTCCTCTCCTTGGAAAGTGGGATTTGACCGTTATTTGAAAGCAAAAGTTCATGGTCCCTTGACATTTATATACTTTCCTTTATCACATGAAAATAATGTTTGACTTAGGAACATCTTCAAGGATGATTCAAAATCCTGAGCAATATAGATAAATTATTCTGTATTAAATGCAATTATCAGACAGTTCATTGTCGATGAACCAATTAAGTGACCATAAATTTGTTATCTACAAGTGTCTGACAGGCGGGGGTGTTAATTTCTCACATGTCTGGTCAGAAAATATCTGTTCATGTTTTGCGAGGTCAATAGCAAGAATGACCACACAAACTGCGATCTGTCATAAATATAAGTGAGCCAATGGAGACTCTATTTAACTTGATGGATCACAAATATATGTTTGGGTGTCCCGCTTTCATGTAATTAAAATAACTATAAGGAGGCTAGGTATTGAAATAAATAGCTAACCTTCAGTTTAATGCTAGAAATCAAAGCTGTTAATTGGAACGTGTCCTTCAGAATTTGTCCTCCCACACGTTTGGAATGCACGTGCATTTATTAAATTGAACATTTTTAGGTAGAAATTTTGACTTTAGAACACTTCCTAGGAGAAGTGGTAGCTACTGACTTTAAATGCAGTTACATTTGGTAAAATAATTTGAAATTATAGACATTATAGACAAAACTAAGTTTTCACAAAATGAGAATGGTTATTAGTTTAGTTAAATATCAATGACTTTACACGCACTATCCGTATTGTTAATACATTTATCGTTCTTTTTCAATTTTTTTCTAATCATGTGGAGATACGCGTCTAAAAGTTAAAACTCCACCCTGGAATTTCGTGAACGATATTTGACCCTAAACTACAATACATCCATGATCAGTTATCTGGATAGAACATTGTAATTTTGGTTTGAAAAGGTCATTATTCAGATATTCAACTGATGAAAACTATAACATGATTATATATATTAAAGCAATTAGTGACAATTAGCGAAATTTGTAACTTCCTGTGATATGAAATAGTATAATACTAAATCCTCTGTTTGTGTATATCAGATTTAATAAGCAAAGTCTTTATTTTTTTCCGTTGAATTCCAACTGAAATGTGGAGTTGCGATCCAGTGGACATGACTCCCCCCAAAAAAAAACACACCGCTGGTAACTTAATATTCCGATTCTTATTTGCTCCCATTTGATAACATCCTTCCCATTTAAGACACCCCTCCTCAATCGAAACATATGTGGGTGAAATACAACAACACCGATATTCGTTACAAAACCCGTTTCCCATTAGTAATTCATTTGGTTAAGAAATGTTGGTATTAAAACCACAAACATTTATAAATGTCCTCCCACCATTTTAATTAATACCATCACAAAAAGATCAAAAGAAATAATAGCATTATCTCCCTTTTAAATACATAATTTGTCTACAGATGACCACTTATATCCATTGAGAATATATAATTGTTTTTCTTTGCCAAAGGGTGTCAAATGGAAAACAACAACAAAAATTATATTCCTACTTCATATCCAATCAAGGTGCTTGTCATATTTATTACATTCATGATTAAGGGCAGATTGGTGAATTCGGGAAGGCGAGCTTGGCGTTCTTTCCCCAAGATGTTGGGCAAAATGAGGAAAGCCTGATATTTCTCATAAAAATGCATTTTTATTCACGTCTGGGTCAGCTGAAGGCGAAAAAAGAATAGTGCCGGCGCTCATCCACGAAATCAAGGACAGTGCATAGTTGCGCTGAACACAGAAAGACAGTATCTTATATATAGAAAGAGTAATTACTATATCCTGAACAAAAGTATTGTTCTGGACCTCGACTAATTAAAAGTTATATAATGTAGCTTTTAAGTTGATGCTTGGTCCAGTTAAGGACGTTTTTAATTTAATAGTTCGATGACACCTCTAAAATTGATGCGTATTTTAATTTGTAAATACCCTGGGGTTTGTTGTTACATATGTACATGTACGCCTTAGATCGAAAATCCTCGTCAGAGTTTGGTATTAATCACCTCAAAATAGTCAAACATTCGTATTACTAATGTTGTTTAATTAATGAAAGTGTGCAACCACTCACTCATCGATATCTTAGAAATCGATTAATCATTGTACATAGAACCCTGATTTATCTAAGTTGTGAATTTTTCTTGAAATTATCTCAAAGGACTGATGATACAACTCTCATCAAGAGGAAAAATATTACATCTGATATTTTCCCATGATGACGGGTGTGGCCAAATTTGTCTTTTTACCAACAATTTAGATGAATACTCTGGTTTACCACATAAAAGATCAGCAATTAACCATCTACTAGATATCCGGATAAGTAGTAGAATTTGACGAAGGCTTCAGAGTTGGAAACCTTTTGTGTGCAGGCATCATAGACACCATTGTCTTTTTCTTAAAACTTTGTTTTCTGTTATTTTAAAGTTTACCTTTTAGTGAATCAGATTCATACATGATTTTTTTAGTATCTATGCAATATAAGCATTTGACACAACTCAATTACAACCCCTGGGAACATTTGAATTTAATTTCAAACTTTTGGGATATTTGCTCGAAGAAAAACTTATAAACAGACATTGGCCATACCTTTCTAAAAAATCTCAATAAAACACCACACTGCCACAGGTTCGGGAGCAAAGATATGTATAACACCGCCACAAACTTAATGCGCCTGTCCTTAGTCTTAACCTGTACTCCAGACGTATTTATATTTTATTAGAACATCCAGAATTAACTCCCCCACCTCAAACAATAATTTAATATTCGGAATGGGTCCCTACATGAATACGAACTCAGTGGCTTTCGTTGTTGTTTTCGGTTTAAGGTTTTAGCAATTGCCTTGAGGGACTTGCTTTAAAGTGTGGATCTTTTGTCCATTGTAACCTGTAGATATTAATAATTTTTTTGTAATATGACATTAATAATTTATTTGTACTTTGATCTTTAATGGACGGCTGTCTCATTAACAACCATATTTTAATATGCATTTTGTCTCGTACATGCTTAACAGGTTTTTAATTCATTCTCACCTTCATAAATAAATTACAGGGTTCAGCCAGTTGCATACTTGAGATAACAAGTCAGCCTCTGTTTCAAGCAGGTGTTGGTTACAAAAGTACGCCAGAAAAGTAGTTTTGGATAAAACAATTAACCCATTAAAATTTTTCACATAACATTGTATTAACATGCACACCACTTATCAGGCGTTACATTGTTTCACATTTATAGAATACACAGGGCTCGCAGTATGGTGTTTGAAGTAGTTCCTTAGGTTTTATTACTTGCTCTACCCCCTATATTTGTCCCCTTGGAGAAATTTCCATGACACGTTACAATGCAACGCAAGCAATCTTAATCCACCCAGCGGGTTTTTCAGATGCCCCGGGGTGCATTCGATTTGGTTAGATTTATTATCTGATTAGAATATGCATACGATCTATAACAGATGCACGTGAATCAACACATGCTTACTAAATGTCAATGATATCTTGAGCCTTTTGACATTGTTTGTTGATGTTATCATAATACTACTTTGAATATCAGCAAATGGTATTTGATGGGGGAACTATGCGACCTATCCTTCAAGACCACAATGAAAGGTCAAGCTTAGGTTAAAAACTGACGGATTGAACATATTAATTTTCATGTCATTTTCAGTTGTATTTAACAACATTAGAGATTTTGGTGAAACATAATGTTAAAAAGTGACACAAAACAAAAGCAAAATTCGTCTGACGACTCTATCTTTCCATCAACCATACACGATTTATCAGGATTCGTGCATTACTTGATAATCTAATTTATAGATTTTGCAATATGAATATTTGTATTCAATGCACCCCTTTGAATCGAAGCACTGGCAACTGTGTTTGCAATATCGCCGGGGATTTACAATCCACCATCAGCGGCATGATCTTTTAGTACAAAAAAATTGGCCCATCCTTTCCATGTCCTCTACTTCCCCTTCAACAGGAGTTCGCCTTTACATGTAGAAACCAAAAGAATGTAAGAAAATCGGAGTAAAATTAACCGAGTGGTTGAATTTGAAAAGAAAAACCACCGGGTATGCTTAAAAATTTGTAAAAACGCTTAGATACATGGATAACTACCTATCCTTTTTACTGAATTTGCATCGTCCATCCATCAGTACCATGATACAGGTAAAACGGTTTCTCAGAAGATAAGAAATGGAATAATCCTGCGTTCCGGATGCCTGCCAGAAGGCGTTTCATCTATTAGTGATCACCTTCTTGCGGGGAGCCTTTGTTATATCTTCTGGAATCAAATACCTAACTGACCCAGCATGAGAGTCGCATCGACAAACGAGTGACGAGAAATCTGATATCTCCGAGGGGAAGGATAGAATTCAGAAGCAATTCACACGATAGTGGTAATCATAAAATTATTATTGATTTGATAACATCAAAGTGATATTAATCTTTCACATATTATCTGGGTGAAATTAATATGTTCCAAAGGGATTCCATAGGCATGGGTTTTGAACAATTCCAACTGATCCAAATGGGTGTCATAATTAGCATAGGCAGGGAGTCGTCAAACAAGCAGACATCAAACTTGTTCTTAAACCTACTTTATGCGTGCCATCGTGCTTACATATTGCATAATGTTGATGGAATTTGAAGAAAATATTATTTCCATGTGTTGTTGTCATGGATTCCAAAGAAAACGACATGAGACGCTGCTTTTCAAAACATTCTTCTTGTTTAGTGCGTCTTTTTCACTGGGGTTATAACGGGGGATATTAAGGCGTTTTTGTTTTTGTAATGGTGAAAAAGGGTCTAAGCTTGCAAAAAGTTTTACTTTTATTTTATTTTAAACTTGTTGTCTTTCTTTTGTGATGTCATTTTTTATTTACCAGAAATAAATTTTTATTTGAATGATCGACGGTTGTTTCACTACTAAGATCAGCAAATGATCCCGGATAATCTGCACCAATCAGTTGCACGAATATATCCGTGTATTTTGCTGCATATTGTAATAAAAGTGTAATAATAATCCAATTCTAGCCACAATAGCGGAAACGGAAACCACTTATATGACAATTATTTTTAAGTACTTGGCCCTGGTTATAATCCAAAACAAATCGAGTTTCATGTTTGACAAAGTTATTCACCAAACTTAAACATCTGCTGAAAACCGTCACATTTGATGAATTGCAATATATTATAGACCTTTACTTGTTGCCTTGGGTTATGAAATAGCAAATGTCTGATTAGTTTGTTTGGGGATTTTTTTTTTGGTAACATAAATTACCCAGGGCAATACTTCAATCGCATAATCTACAGGTTTGCACACCTTTATTTATTTCCAAAGAACATGAATTAGCAATAAAATTACATTAATATGCAGTTGATATACTTGTTATCATCCTGTCATTTAAGTTCATTTGAACTGATGTAACCCTATGATGTATCCCTATGCATAGGTAGGTACCCGTGCCTCCATGACCTTATCTAATGACATGCATCAGTAATGGATTCTGACTCAGTCATGATTTCATCTTTGAATCACCAAAGGTTTGGAATATTAAACAGACATAATGGAATATTGAAAAATCAATGTAATTGTACAGTTACCGATGCTAACCACTATTGCATTTTCTAAAGTTTAATACACAAATTTTCTTTTTTTATGAATTTTCAAAAACAATTTTCCTTATGAGCTCTATTTATTATTTTTTTTTTAATAATTTCCGTTATCGAGCACAAAAAACCACTTTCAAATGTTATAATTAAAGGGTGTCTGCATATTTAATAAAGTCTACATTTTAAATGAGATAACCGAATGTTATAAATTATAGATTTTAATTTTGAAAAGGTTTGACAGTAAACAGCAATACGTGTTCCGCATTATGCATTCAACTTTTGAAAAAAAATCTGTATATAATAGTAAAACAAGAAAAAAAAATAAAATGATAAATAAAAATACTTACCTTATTTATATCCGTGTACGCTAAATTATTACAAGATCGCTTCGACACAAACAATATTTTAACAACTAGATTTCTTTTTTACATTACATCCCTTACACATGAAATATTTTTTTTCTACTTACACGAAGAGTCAGTTGCAGCCGCCATCCTTCTAAATGTATAATCAAATACCGGCGTCTGCAGCACTATTCAAAACGAGGCCGGAATTCCCCACAGTACACACCCGTCAAAAATTAGTAATCTGTCAAAGGGAAACAACTCAAATTCAAATAAATGTTGAACATTCAATTTGTTTACAGTTCAACGACCGTGTGCTGTGCTGCTTCTATACAATAACATACACGTATGCAGGAACGTAAATAACAGATATTTATAACTGTTATTTACGTCCCTGATGTATGGTTAATTAAATTTTCAAAATGTATATTTTCATGAAAAAATAAAAGATATGGTTCCACATTTAGATTTTTTACACCATCAGGTACACAAGGGCCAAAACCCAAAATTGGAAGTCCAAATTAAACTTTTGCATTTGTAATATAATTCAATTTTCCGAAAAGATTATATTAACGGAAACAATAGAGCATACACCTCAAGAAAGGCACTTAGAAATGACAAGCATTTTATTTAAAATTGAAAAAATAAGGATTATGCCTGGTTTTGTTTTTAAAAAAAATGAGGCCTTAACAGAACATCTGAAAATTAGGTTTTATTGAACCAGTCACTTTGAGAAAAAGGAGCTTCGTAGGATTAAAGTTCCGAAATGAAGTATGGTTCTTACTGGGGGTATAGTATATTATATAAACAAAGACATATAATAGATAGCAACAATACAATGGAAAATAATGTTACTGCAATTCAATACGACCACAGGCCCAAATAATGAAGAAATAATCTACACAGTAAGGATATATGCTTATATGTTACCATCCCTTTTCTTATGAAACGCGTCGGTAGCATATACCAAGAGGTGGTGCTCAGTGCATAAGAGCATTCTCGTGCCGATGATAGACATCCCGCGCTATGGCAAAATGCCGTAGGTCTTGTGTAGACCCATAGATGTTTACTAATCTGTTTTTCTCGTGGCTGGGCTGCTGACCCTGACATTTACTCACTATCTTTTCATTTTCATTATTCCAACGGATTTCTGAAAAGGATTAACAGAAGATGAAGATCTGGCGAATGTTTCACAAAATATCGTAAGTGTTACGAGTGGTCGTAACTTACACTTACGAGTAGTAGTCGTAAGTCTTACAATTTTTTGTGAAACGTTCGACAGGCAGATTTTATTTTGCACGTGAATTATAATACCATTTTGTTTTTATCAAAATTATCATCAGTTTAAAGCAAATTTTAAAGTGAATTTGACTTATGTCAAATTAAGTTAATAGTCAAATCTTGGTAGGCAATTCCTTAAAAGACAAAAAGGGCTAACGTGAAGTTTCATAAAGTTGAAATTATCAAGAAATTATAAATGTGGTTGGCTGAGGGTCAGGGACGGGGAATTTTCCTAGCCACAGGAAACCCAATTAGGAGTGTCTGAGGCGGTAAGGGGCGGTAAATTTAGTCTGAGCAACTGGCCACCAAAGACTACTCATTATGAGCTGTTTCAGAGGCAGTCTTTAACGTGCTGAGACCGGGCATGGAACTCTCTCAACACAGGGCCGACTTTTTTACACCACCTCCGAGTGACGTTGGTCGAGTATTTATACATCCCGGCTAACCAACGGACACCCCTTTAGCAGGAGTTTTACAGTTAGGCCGAGAAACCGGAAGGTCAATTTCTATACCCCGGTCGCCCTCAGGGGGTCATCAGTTGCATGAAGGCTGGTTAATTAAGTGCCTCTATATGTCATCCCCGTGTCTTATGCAGATAGGTGAACGACCTTACAAACAGTTACTCACCATAAAGTAACATATCTATATAGGTTCTGGGTTGGGTATGAAAATTTTAGAAAATCGCACACGATTCTCACCAATTTGTGGAGAAACCCTTTTTATAACTTATCCGTAAACCCAATTTTCTTAAATTATTAAATAAATAAATAAACAAATAGAGTACAGAGCTTATCTTTTAACTTTGAACCTAAAATCATTTATCCTCCCCTGTATACTTTTTTTGATTTTTGATTGGAATTATTAGCCGTGGAATGTAGTTATTAACTTCTTGTATGGTTTAAAATATCATTTCTATCAAATAAGCTGATACTACGTATTATAACAATTGGAAAATAATTGATTTAAACCATTATCATTAATAATATCATATTTGTAAATGTCATCTCGTTGTCCTGTGAAATATTTTACTGTAATGTTCGACATAAACTAGTAAACTAGATGTTTTAATTTGGGTGGATGGCTTTTCATGTAATTTAAACATCTTTGTTATCAAGGGCAAGAAGAAATAGTCAGTGGGCTAGGTAGGTCTACCGTGCACCTCCCCCGGGAATTATCCTAACCATTTTTTTTTTATTCGTATTTATACCATTCTTTATTTAAAAAAAATGAAATAATCTCATTGGAAAGCTTAAACAGCATTATATTTATTGAATTGTGTAAGGGTAAGGGCAATGTTTTTAGCTTTTACTTCACATATATTTACAAGAAAGTCAAAGTTAGGCAGCTATTGGATAAATGGTACATTGAATATATAATTTAAAAAATACCAAATATGTTAATGTAAAATCTCACTGACAGCGTTTTTACATGCCAATAGGGTACAAAATAGCAAAAAATTGAAATTTTTTGAAAATAAACAAAAATATGACTTGTTAACATTAAATATCTAATAACAGATATAAAAACAGATGTGCTAACTTAAATAAGCTGGGTAATTGTGTTTTATGCCCACGTTTTCCCTTGAAATGACAGCCATGCAAAAGGCTGGCAACTCTTAAGATTTTCTTAGATAACTGGTAATTCTTGTTACTAAACTTATTTTAAAACAATAAAAAATAAATATATATAATTCATCTAATATCATTTTTGAATGCATTTTTGCCTTGGGCAATAGAAATACTGAGCAGTTGGGTAAAAGCAATCTACGTAGCATTTTGAAAAAAATCTGTATTTGTAAATCACCTATTTTTCGGAAATTTAAGAGAAATCCGGCTTATTTTAACTGTTAACACACATATTTCAGTTCAGTTAAACATTTTCTAGCAATTGACACTATATATTAGGTTTTTTTCTATTCAATACTGCTATTTGAATAAATATGATTAAATTTCCTAGGGGTAGAGGTACAATTTTCATAAAATTTGGAAGGGAGCAACATTTTAGCATAGGTTTCTTGGGCTAATCTGAGACTACTAAAACATACGTGTATTATTAGTCTCAGGGCTAATAAGATGCCTGATATAAAATACTGTTTATATTAACCATGTTTATAGTCCAAAAAACAACTAATAAATTCGCTGCATTACGAAAACGGATAAAAAATTTAAAAAATAAGAAATTTCCAAAATCCAGGTTTTTCATGATTTTTGGTATTAAGAAATAAACAACATAGAGGTTATTAAATTTAATAAATTTCCATAATTGATTAAATTATTTAAATATAATGCATCAAAACTTCATACAGACTTAAGTGTAATAGTTGAAATGAAATTAAATCGAGTTTTCAGGAAATTTATGAAGCGGTGGGTCTACAATTTTTTGCTATAAATTTTTTGATAGTCAACAAAATTCAAAAAGTAGACATCTTTTGAAAATCTCATACATTTTTTATTCCAACAGTACCTTATTTGTAAGATTAAAAATAACATGATGGTGTAGAAAATATACAGTTAAACCTAAAAGCATCCCGATATTATGCTTGTTAACATTTTAAATGTGTCAAGAAATACCAAGGGGATATTCGAGGAAAAGGGAAAATGTAAAAGTACTGACAAACTCCGAAGAACA
>JAULBM010000013.1:526005-540234 GCA_032357055.1 Geukensia granosissima
TGCTGAGCATTGAGTCGCCTGATTACAGTCCGAACAGACACATGGTTTCCGAAAGGAAAACCGGCAAGTATACGACCAGCCGTGTTAAAATTATCCCTCCAGGCACGATGGGCTATGAGCCTATCGTCTCTTGGGGTAGTTTTGCGGGGCCTACCCGATCGCGGACGATCCTCCACCGTGCTGTCGCTGGAAAACGATCCATAAGGCAGTCAATCACAGAATGGTGCTCACCAACACGCTGTGTCACCCTTCTGTTGCTTAAACCCGTCTATGACGTGTCTATCTCGTCTATATATACAATTTTCGCCTAACCATTCATTCATTTTTGTAATGTAAGTTGTCTATTTTTTATGGTTTTTCCTTTGTATTCCCCATGAAAATGCCAACATAACATGCCACAAGCGTCATGACCTATCTCATACGGTTATTGGAATATAAGGGTTTTTTCCCAAATGATTCCTAATGAAAAGCAACAAAATTACCAATTTACCAATTATTTTCCATAAAAGGGGACAAGGGTTAAAAAATGTGATGTTAAAGGAGATTAGAAATTTTATTTTTCATCCGATTTTGATGGGTTTATTATTTGATTCCTGTCAAAGAAAGCTCTCAGTAGTATGTCAGTAGATTTTCTCTTTCTCCTACCGTTTTCAGCTAAAAGGAATCAAAGCGGGGAGAAATTAAATTTTGTATAATATGGAAAAAATACTTTTAATCCGAATTGGATTTTTCCAAATGATTTTTCATGCAAATTGCAACAATAAATACAATTTTTGCATAAATGGTTTTATGGTTAAAAATGCTCACAAAAATCTTACAGGAGATGAGAATTTTTTAAATTTTTCATCCGATTTTGATGGATTATTTTACATTTGATTAATCTAAACGAGAGCTTTCAATTAAAATGTCAACAGATTTTCTCAATCTTTAACTGTTTTCAAGCTAAAAGGATAAAAGTGGGGTTCAAATGCGCCGCGGTCGTATTATCCTGTGCTTGCAAAGCACCTCAGTTGTATTAAAGTGGTCAAAGGTTAAAAAGTATATCTCTATCTCTTTCGAGCTAAAAAGATGTCATGGGGGATCTTAATTTCGTATCAAGTGCAAAGTATTATTTAGGGTTTTTTCAAATGGTTTCTTCCAGGCATTTTTGTAGCATTTACTAATATTTGTATTAAAGGGTTCAAAGGGATAAATATGCAATTTGACAAGAGAAAAAGAGAAAAGAAATTTTTTTTTCATCTGATTTAGATGATGTGTTTTTTAAAAGTTTCCTCTCAATCAAGACTTTTAGCAGTAAGTCATTGATTCTCTCTATCTCGTACCGCTTTTAAGATAAAGGGAGTCGTATTAGGGGAAAACTTTTTTTGGATTTTTAGGTTTTTTATTTGATTTTTTAAAGCTTTTAGGCATATGCCAATAAATATTCTATATCTCTTACTTTTTTCAAGATAAATGAGGTCAAATAAGAAAAACTTCAGTTTCGTGATATTTTTTCGGGGTTTTATTAGCAATACAACAAAAGTAATGCTAATGCTCCTTTTATTCGAGTGGGATGTATAAATACTCTAACTTCACTTCGCAAAGGTTATCCCTTGGTAAGTATAGGCACTAGGTATCTCCGTCTTGGCGGCACTGTTCCTCTATAATGACCGTCGTTGGATGTGGTGGAGTGTATACATTCACAATCCGTCCGTGGAGGAAGACGCTAAAGACGGCGCGTTCTAATCACGTTAATTACCCCTATTAACAGCCGAAAAAAGTCATTCGAGACAAAAAAATAGAAAAATTAATTGTCAAATGAAACTTAAAGCACCAAATATTTATAATGAAGGATTACCTCTCTTATGCTCTATGTTTTCGTTGATGTCGTGACAGAAAAATTCAAATGTTTTTTTCTTGGATTTCATAAACATTATTATAATGAACATACATATATTGTTCCTTATATACGACTATATTTGTAATTATATTTTAGTAATCAATATGAAAATCTAAACGAGTAAACGTTAGGGAAACAGCATTCCAACCACGAGAAAAACAGAGATGTTTACAAATGGAGAGGTCTCAACTAGGCCTTCAAAAAGGCGGAATACCACTACTTTTGAAAAGAGTTGAAATAAAGCAAATATAACAAAGTTTATTCTTTATCGTTTCAGCATTATTTGAGAGGTAATTCACACAAAACCGGGAGTACCTATTGCGGAAACGTATGACAATTAATTTTTAGGAGTATGGCAGCGCCTGTTTCATCAGCTTTGCTGGGATCAGCTGGAAATACCAATTATGCGAGATTAGGACAAGCTGCTCAACACGAACTCCCTATTATTTTACGGGAACTACTGCTCGTCAAAACGTTACCTTCCTCTTTGCATTATTGCGTTAGTCAAAACCATATCCTTGTTAGACGATTACGCCCAAGCGAAATGACAATGATAAACAATGCAGCCATCAACGGATATTCCGATTTTGATACACCGTTAATGTATACACTCATAAGAAATCTGAATTTGGTTCCTCCACCCACGAGAGGCTGGGATCCTCCCACTGACCCAACATCTACTGAAATATCCGTAGGAGATGACGTTGAACGTATCCGCCGAAAACGAAATGAAATTGTTCATAGGGGAAATGTAAACGTCAGCGATACAGAATTAGCAGACCATTTTACATTGTTTAAGGACATTGCATCCAGATTAGAAAATCATCTTGGTAAATCAAACAAGAAATTTGTTTCTCTAATAGAAAATTTAGAGAAATGCAACATGGATACAAAGACAGAACAGATGTATCTTAACAATTTGAAACAGCTTCGGGACAAGGAGTGCGACATAGAGAAGGATATTGCTACAATAAAACAGAAATTAGAGGACAAAGGTAATACTGTATTATAGTGCTGTGAAAGTGTAACAATAAATGGATGAAATTTTCTGCATTTATTCTAATATGTTGTCTTTGATTGTTCTTTTAGAGTGTATGAAAAGGAAAATATATATATAGGGTAAATATAAGAGACCACATGACAAACAGAGGGAAATTGTCTAATCCTGATTTCTCCACAAAGCCTTCAACAAGAGTGGAATACCACTTTTTGTGTAAAACTCTATATCACCCAAAGTAAAAAACGTGTATAGTAAACAAATACTGATTTTACCTGCAAATGACCTGAATATTTTCAAAATTTACATGTAACAAAACATTTCACACATAGACGAACCTATGAACACTATGCCAGACTTGGTGCAGGCACATGAGACATGTGGTTGCGTTAAACTAGTTTAGATGGGTCCCTCCCCTTCCCTAATGAATCAAAGAAAACAAACGCATTAACAGACGAAGAAAAATTCGCCGACTAGTGAGTACCTGCGTATATATATCTATACTGTATAAAATATAAATGCAGAAAAGCTATCTTATGTATTCTTGCACTTGTTCACTAAGTTTTAAAACAATATCTTACGAAGCCCCGTTCTACTCACTGTTCTGATGACCATTCGGGATCCTTGGGATTTGTCGTATGACCAACGCTTTCAATATTAGTGTTAGAAGCGGAGATTTCATTGGATGATATTTTTATGTTATTTAATGATCATCAGATTATTCTTTGAACTTTTTTAGATCTTCTGGATACTTACATTCTGTTCGAGCTGAGAACCCAATAGGACGTTTTTTCTCTACAGCCTTTTCTATGACCGCAAAATATTGAGGTGGTATTATGGTATGGCGCTGTCGTCGGCTTTTGTTCATCGTGGTTGGCCTTTTCGTTTGTATCTGTAGACAGATTTGTTCCAACATCATAATTTTTGTTCTAATTATCCGATCATTTTCATATTTTAGATATTGATTTTTGGTACTAGATAACCCCCAACAAGTTTCTGTTAACAGCTCACATATACACCGTTCCGTGTATGGTCCCAAAAAAGCTTTCGCAACATAAACAGGTTGGGGAAGATGCTCATTAATACAAATGTAGGTATTATCCCCGAAAATGGATATTATACTGAAAATGGGATATACATTTATATTTAGGGTTACATTATTCTTTTTAACATGGCGCAAAGTATAATACACAAAATTGGATATAGATTTACAGTGATGAATAAAAATGTTTTGGATTTCATTATTCATTTCATCATGGCGCAAATTTTTATGAAAAAGGCGACATCTTTTCTTTTGCAACCATAGGTTAAACTGTAACCTGTAAAGTACAGAAACTCAAGAATTAAAAATCCGAGACATGTTTTCTTTAGACAAAATGTAATTTTTGATATAAATGTCAGCGCCATTATATAAAGTGTCCTGAATTCAAATTATTTTTTATCACTGTAAATGCAATGTTTTCCATTAAAATTAACATTAATCTTCATTTTTAAAAAATGCGGAAAATAAAGCATATTGCGCATCCCCCAAATACGTAAATGTATATACAAAATTTTCATTTCCAACTGACAATTCCCTGCAATATCTGTCTCCTCTATAAACCAAGGCGAATGTTACCACTTGCACAGGTTATTATTCCCAATATTTTTACACTATCCAGCAGCGGGCGACTTGCTTAGTTTCTTTTGCTTTAATTCTTGTCTGATTTTAATGGGTTTTTTCTTTGTACTACCCATGACCAAGCGTATATAATCAGCCACAATTGTCACTACCTATCTCTCACCTACATTGAGATATATGGAGACCAAAAAAGACAATTTATGAAACTTTTTAAATTTCTCATCAGATTTCGATGTGGTTTTTCGACAAATTTCGATGAGGTTTATTTTTATGATTCCTTATGAAAAATTCAACAGTTTAACTGCAAGCATTTTTTGTAGCATTTATCGATGTTCTCTATCTCTTACCATTTTTGAGCTAAATGGAGTCAAAGTGAGGAGATTCAATATTGTATATAATATGCAAAAATTTTATTTTTCATCCTCATGAAAAATGCAACCAAAGTTACTTTAAGCATTTAAGCATTTACTTTTGTTTGTGTAAAAGGTAAAACAATAGCGATTTTGCAGGAGATGATTTTGTTTATTTTCCATCTGATTTAAATAACTGTCAGTAAGAGCTTTTGGTAGTATGCCAGAGACATTTCTCTATCTCTTACCCTTTTCGAGCTGTGTGGGATTCAGTTTCATATAATATCGAAAAAAAAATATTTTTCATCCGATTTTGATAGGTATTTGTACGTTTGAGAAGCTTTCGGGATAAGAGAGGTCAAATATAACAAAACTTGAGGTTCACATGATTTCACATAGGTTGTGATCAGGGGTTTTTCAAATCATTCTTCATAAACAATGCAACAAATTAACGCCAGTTTTGAGGATAATAGGGGAAAAAATGATCACTGATTCAGTCAAATTACTGTCTCTAGCACTTTACTGTTTCCAGCACATTATTGTATCCAGCAAAATACTGTATCCACACTTACTCAACGCTTCATTTGTTCATCTTTCACATGTCAACGTGCTTCGGTTGTATCATGCTGCGCTTGCTAAGCACCTCAGTTCTACTAAATATATTATTGCCGATATACACTATTTAAAGAAAAATTTTCTTTTGAAAATCTGGTTACATCTGTTAAATAGATACAATCTAGGGATAACATGATTAAATAAAAGAGAAACATGATTTTCGCACAGTTTTTAGAGTTAGATATAGAAATACAGTTTATTGGGAGTTAGTGAGCATTCATATTCTCACCAACTGTGTTCCTCCTATTTCAGATGATTCACAACTAATGATCAAGTCATGCAAAATTTAAAGAAAATCTACAACACAGGATTTGGTTGATAAATGACATAAAACTACCATTTCAAAAATGATCCGTTGAAAAACAAAATTACCAATGTTAAATAAATATGGGAAATTTAGGTATGCTATATCTACATTTCAAGGAGTAACATCTTATAAGTAGCATCGGAACCGAAACATAGGATGTCAAATATTCAAATATAGCAAAAGAAGCACTAAAATCCAAACAAATCGAAATTGAAACTTACTGTTCAAATGATTAAGTTATTACTTGTCAGAATGATAAAATATGCTGGTATGTATTTTACTTTGTTTTTTAAGTTTTCTTCTTTTTATTTTCACATTTGAACATGTGGAAAGGGGAAGTGTGCAGCCCGCCGCATTTTGCATGCGCCTGTTTCAAGTGAGGACATGTTTCCATTGAAATATATGTGATCCATTTGTCATTTGAGTGAAATGATAAAAATTAACATTTGAATATTTCTTCTGTCATTTAAAAAGTGCGCTTTGATTTCAAGTTTTGGCGATTATCAGCCCACCAGATACTGTGGATATCCATCTTTGTTGAATGTCTCGTGGTTACCTCTAGACCTTTGAATGTTCGGTACGGCTCCGTAAGATGTGCTGTAGTCTCTTTGATTTTCCATATCCTTCTTTTTTCTCATTTAAGTAGTCATCAAAGATTAGGAATTTTGCACTAAACATCTTGTGATTTCAAAAATTTATAAAATGATTACATGAGTTATCAAACTAATATTACAGACGCTGCTTTAACATTTTTTAAAAACGGGTATTTTTCAATAGTGTTTTTTAATAATTTTTTCGCCAAAATAAGTATTGACCAATTTCATGTTTCATGAAAATTTAAATTAAACTACAAAAATACACAATATATATAAAAATCATTGTTAAACACTGATATAGCCAGTACTTTTATGGCCCAAAACACGATTAAAAAGGGCAATATTTCACAAATTTATTAGAGCTCATTTTTTCGGCTATCTTGTATTGCTGATACACATTTGTCTGAATATGTTTTAAACGAATCATACTTTGTAGAAATGTAAAACAAATTCTTAGATGAGGTTTTGGTCGTTTTATTTGCAAAACCACGTCATAACGTATCTACTCCTTCTTCGATTGTAGGGAAACGGTAAAGTGTTTTTAAATTGAATCAATTTAAATTGATCAAAATAAGTACTTAAGAAATAATCATTTCAGATGTTTATATTCTTTTTAATTCTTTTTTTTCAGATATAAAGAAAAGATTTCAAGGTAATTAACTATAAATTACATCAATGCAACTCGACATTAAGATTTTATCAACCAGGGGTTCAGTCATATAATAGATTATACGTTCATTCTATTGCAAAATCATACTTTACATGTATCGAAGCTAATGACATGAAATATAACATGAAATATATCTTTGGAATTTCAATTTTTTGACATAACTTAATATGCAGTTTGATATAACTTAATATGCAGGTTAAAATACCTGTTTTCCTCAACACAAAATAATATCTATTATCCCTCTATATCGCATTTTTGACATTGAGCAAATCTATCTCAATATGGCATTTATTAATATATATATAATACCATTTAATTATCATTATGTTTCTACATCTTTTATTTGTCATAAAACCATTTAAAACGTTTTATGGTCAATTATTAGATTTTATATTTTAGTTAATATTTAGCTTGGCTAAGACAAGGGTAAGTGCTATTTAATTTTTATACGACCGCAATAATTTTGTGGTCGTATTATGTCGGCGTTCGAGACAGTTAGGTTTCCTTTCAATAACTTTAGTTCTGTTATTTTGATCCATTTTAAATTTGAACACAATGTTACCAAATATAATCTGCAGGCTAGGATCTAGCCCTGTCCATTTTTAACGAGGGTCTAAATGGGATATTTTGATTTTCAAATTTAAGTTTTCATAATTTGTCCAACTTTGATGTGGTATTTTGGTATTCTCCAGGACCTTGTTACCTACTGTATTTTAGGTTTTATTTTATTGAGATATAGAGGGTTCAAAAATGGCCAAGCCCTAATTTTTTGAAACTGTTTTTATTTCACATTCTATTTTAATGGGTGTTTGCAGATGATTCCTAATGAAAGATGCAACAAAAGTTATTCCATGCATTTTTGTAGCATTAACCACTTTTTATTTCAAAAGGGACAAAGGGTTACAAAAATTGCTATTTTGCAGTAGATGCGAAATTTTTATTTTTCATCGGATTTGTATGGGTTTCATCGTGAAAACGGCAACAAAAGTTACCCCCAAGCATTTTTTTTTACATTTACTTATTTTTGTATAAAAGGATCAAGGGGGTAAAATGCGATTTTGGAGGAAATGAAAAATTTGTATTTTATGACTGTGTGTCAGCAGATTACTTTATCCAGCACATTTTTGTGTCCAACAAAATACTGTGTCCACACTTACACAAAGGTTCATTTTTTCACCTTTTACATGTTAACGTACTATGCTGTGCTCGCGAAGGACCTCGGTTAATCATAATTCACTCTGGTTGTGATTACACATTTTATTGCACTGTAGAGCATTATCTAGTCCAAAAACTCCTTTTATTCGCTAACCTGGCTGAAGGCCATGTTAGCTATAACTTTCACATGGCGTCTGTCGTCGTCCGTTAACATTTTGAAAAAAAATTTCTCCTCTGAAACTACTGAATGGATTTTGCATGCTTTATCCTTAGGGTATTCTGCACAACGTTTGTGCTTTTATTTTTGATTCCCTGAAAAGCCTGGATGCCTTTTTTTCAAATAGAACATAGTGGTCTGACCAAAGATTTTCGAATATACCTCAAAAACCGTTAACGTTAGCCAAATTGTTACGTAGAGTGAAAGTGTTCAACAGGATGACATCTTTTTGTGGTGGAATTTTTGGAAATCCCTTACCTCTTGTAGGAGTTTTTAAGACTTTTTTAGCTAATTTTGAAGTTACAGTTGTAAAAACCTTCTAAGAAACCACTGAATGGATTTTGATGTAACATTGTATTATTGTTTCTTAGGATATTTTTACACATAATTTATGTTTTGATTTTTGATACGTTGAAAAACATGTCTGTCGATATTCAAAAAGAACTAAGAGGGCTGACCTAATTTTTCGAATATATCTCAAAAACCGTTAACTTTAATAACCATTCCGAAATAGGGTTAAAATGATGAAATCTATGTGTGGTAAAATTTGTAGAGATTTCCTTATCTTTTGTAAGAGTTAACTTTTTAGACGTTTTTAGCTAATTTTGAAGTTGATGTTTTTAAGATTTTCACCATTGAAACTACCGAATGGATTTAGATAAACTTTAATTTGTATGATTGTTCTTTAGGATATTCTGCACAAAGTTAATGCTTCGATTTCTTGATTCCTTGACAAACCTGGCTGTCATTACCAAAAATAGAACAAAGGGGTCTGACCAATGATTTTTATATATATTTATATATATAAACCTGTTAACATAAGTCAAATTCTGACGCAAGGAAAAGTGTTCAACCTGATGAAATCTATCTGTGGTGAAATTTTCAAGGGAATGCCGTTACTTTGTTAGTTTAAATACCAGGCTGTTTGAGACAGATGGGCGATTACAAGTTTCTAGGAGCCTCTAGTCTGTTTTCGGCCTAAATATTGTCAGGTTTTTTTCTTTTTTTAGACCTATGGAAAATTTATTTTTTTTGTTTATAAAACATCACATCACATTTATTTAAATGCCA
The DNA here is from genome assembly GCA_032357055.1 of Geukensia granosissima. NCBI lineage: Eukaryota > Metazoa > Mollusca > Bivalvia > Mytilida > Mytilidae > Geukensia > Geukensia granosissima. Next base: position 535,484 of record JAULBM010000013.1, read on the forward strand.
TAATCAGTAATTACTCATGATCATTGGCTTATTGCACCCACAAAATGAAGGCGATTTCCACTGTCACCAAGTGTGATTTGTTTTAAAGTTGAAATGGATTTTTAACTAGTGCCTTAGTTTCGACAAAAGGAAAGAGGTCCAAAAATATTTTGTATGATATATTTATTTGTGAAATTTTTCATACAGTTAAACATTTGTTGTGGCAAATTTCGTATGGTAAAAGTGCACACATTAAGAGCAGGCTTCTATTCTCTTATAGTTACATTAAGGCCAAGCGAAATTTAATACTTGTTCTTCGGATCTTTTTTTTAAAAAAAAGAGGTGCGAGCGAGCGATTTTTATGTTGTTTGTTTTTTCTTAAAAAATTTTTGAGGCAAACAATTTTAAACATGCGAGCGACAAGGCTTTTTTTGTTTTTTATTTTTTTAAGTTAAAAACCAAAGTAGGGTAACTCGACCGAGCGATATAACATTACATACATTGAGTAACACTTTTTGTGGCCTTATTTAGTGTCTCCCTGGTGTTTGAAAAATGAAATCTGTTGACAAAGTCCACCATACTTATACTTCTGACTATTGATCAATGCTTTCCTTTTTATTTTTGCAAGTTTTTTTTCTTTTTTTCTGTGTACAGATGCATATGATATACTGCACTCTGTGATGTTTTGTAAAACAGTCCATAAATGCAAGACTGAAACACTTTGTTAGTATGGTTTATATGAGTTTCATTGACACTTTACTTTGGGTTTGATGACAAAACACTATCAATCTCAAACATTGACCATATAATCACCTATCTGGATTGCAGTTGTCAATGCAAAGCTAAATAAAATGCAATAAAAAAATGTGATTCCAACTGAGCAAGAAGTTCCATACATGAGGATTTTAATTTTTATTTTCCATAGGGCCTTTGCTTAACTTGTTCCACACTGTTTGGCACCTTGTTAAGCATGATAGTGATTGGATACAAGTCTGAAATGACTCATTACAGTGACAGTATAATCAAAGTTCTGACAAAGTTCAAACAAGAAAAATTTTCAATCAATTTTCATAGAGACCTCTGTTAAGCTAAGTTTGGTTGACAATGTAATTCCAGAAAGTCGATTTTTGAATTGAGCCCTATTTCAAACTTTTGAAGTTGGTGTCAACTTGTTCTGTTTGCAAGACATACATTTAGACCATTCCAACATTGGGGAGTACAATTTTAATTTTGATTGTTCTACCATGGCTGCAACAAGAACAACCGATGATTTTGTCTCTGACATTTTTATTTTTTGTTCTCTATTAAGATGATTTTTCTACTCAAAAAACTGGCTTAAGGTGCTTTCAATCAAACACTTTTGTGATTAAGATTTTTATTTGAAATTCCGAATCGGATGCGGGCGCTAACATGTGCAAAGCGGGCGGCAGAAAAAAGTATTTTTTTCTTACCGGCAATTTTAGACATGCGGGCGGTCCGGCGAACAAGTAATTAATTTGGTTTGGCCTTACTAGAATATTTTTGTCAACAATTTGAAACTTTTACTTATGATAACTTTTACTGATGATACATGAATATTTGTTTTAGGAATGCCTCCATCGTCGATGTCCAACATTCCTCCGCCCCCTGTGCCACCACCATCATCATCACAGCAACATTTACCCCCACCCCCAGTGCCACCAATGGGGATGCCACCTTTCCCTCCAGGACCTCCAGGTAAGTAGCACATTATACACATTACAAAGGACATGGTATGGTAATGGCCTAATAAGGTCAACAAATCTGAAGAATACTTTTTGTGACTATCTCGTGGGTTATTTTAGATTAATGAAATCATTGAAAAACACATTTTGATAGGAACATATCTTTCATAAGAAGTGTTTTTGCCCTGGAAATTTTTCAGGCAAAGTGGTGTTCTTGTTTCAATTTTCTGGTCGTCTCAACATAGTGTGATTGTAGGATTTAATAGTGTCCGCCATGAAATATTGTTCACATACACTTTTGTTCCCTATGATAAAGTCCGAGGACGGAATAAAACACATTGATGACTGTGAAAAATTGTCCTCTTGGTTTTTCCTAAGAAATATATAACAGGAAGGGCACTTTTTGGGCTTACACATGCAGTTTCAAATCATATAATGTTCCTAAATGTTCCTAATGTTCTTAAACATGTCTTTGTACTAAGTTAGTGAAGTTGTTCTACTTTTATTTCAACATGTATCTCTTGAAAGATGCTGAATTTGACACAATTTCGTAAATTGATTCTTTTTTCCTGAATTTTGACTTCATCCTGACGTTAATCTCACATAAAACATTTGAATTAAAAAAAAGTTTTAATTGCTGAAATATATTTTACTTGTATTATTCCTTTCAATATTGCCAGTGTAGGAGATTAGTTGAAAGCCTTTCAAAAACAATGCACATACATCTGATTTGAAGGCTGAAATTTATGTTTAAAAGTCTCTGAAACCTGTTGTAGAAATTATGAACTTTCTTATATTATTTTAAGAATTTTATGGAATATCATATTGTCCATTGAGCAGTAACTTTTTCAAATTTTAATACTGACAGGACTTCACATATAAATAGTTCAGTTTTAAATGTAGCTAAGGTTTTCTTAATGTGTGCCTGACCCAGTCATGTAACAATTGGTTAAATCATGTATATACAATTTTTATATGCACCTTGCATCACTTGCTTTATGTCTGAAAATAACCATGTCTGTGCTTTGTTTCTATTTTGGAACCTGAAAATCTTATAACAGGAAAAGATGTGATGAGTTATGAAATGAAGTTGGGGTGGGGCAAGGCAGTGCCTATCCCACCACACCCAATTTACATACCACCAGCATTAGCAGAGCTGACACAACCTCCACCTCCCTCGGGGCTTCCATTTAATGCCCAACCACACGACAGACGACATCGAAGAGGAAGAGGCTTTGGAAATATCCCGCCCCCTGAAGATGAGGACATTAACAAGGTAATTTGATGACCAAAGCATGTCAGCTTTCAGTGTTGGTGTAGATTTACTTGGTTGTTGTGGTAAGGCAACCCTTTCGATAAAAAAGAACAAAGAAAATGATGATCATGTTTTCTTACATGTTGAGGGGGAAAATCAGGTGAATTATTGAAAAGGGCTGTGTATTGGGTAGTTACAAATGTAGATAAAGTTCATTCATTTCTAAGGTGATTATTTTATAATAAAGAGAGGAAAACAAACACAATTTATCCAATGATTTGTTTTGCATATGTTATATATTACCATTTCAGAAAAAAATATTTAAATACTTACAAAAACTGTTTTTTGTACATTGAAATTTAAAGTCTGAAAAAACATCTGGTAGTTTTAGGTGCTCTGGAAATACTGGCATCCTGATGTGCATACAAAATTTTTACATGAAAAAAAAAGATCTTAAATTTTTTGAATATATATAAATGAAAAATTTGATTGTTAAAAAAATGTACTTAATATGGAACAGACTTTTCTTATTAAATTAATCTACTAAAATCTTTCAAGTATTATTTGTATACATTTTATTACTATGCATTTGTCCTCTGTGAATTTCATTTTTCATTTGAATCCAATTTTCTATAAACAGTCATAAAAGAGAATTATTCATTAATCTGATTTAACTTTATTGTAAAAATAAGATAATGAAAAATGAAATGGTCAGGGGTTTAGTCCAAGAAACCATACTTAAATGAGCTTAATTTGGTTTTTCAAATGCGATTCTCCAGATTTTAGCCAAGGCTGTTGTGAAAGTGGTAATTCCTACAGAAAGGTATATTTTATTCTTTGTTAAGATGGTTGTTTAAGTTAGGCAATGCACCAAAATGTTATTTTGAGAAGAGGAGTTGGAAAAAAGATATGGAATGTGGTTGAAACAGCAGGACCTGAAGATTTCTGAAAAATGGTGGAATATCCTAGTAGGACCAGTGTGCTGCAGTGAAATTTTAATTAATTCCTAATTTCTTGAAATTGGAAGTTGTAATAAGTAGCCATCAGAAAATAATAATTATTTTTTCAACATACCCAATATCACATAATTTGGATCCTTAAAGGTTTAATTTATCATTGCAATAAAATAGTTTGGGTATTTCTTTGATTGTAATTTTGCCATTCAAAATAGTTTTGAAAATTAAAAGAAATTCAGACATTTATTTGGCAGTGCTTTATTTCTCTAAAGTTCTTAAAAGAAAAAAAATGACAGTAAGTACTTCATAAATGAGCATATTAAATCAAATTGAAAAAAAAATGGAAAAAAATACAAGCTGTAGCATTTTTTTTTTTTTTTGCTAACTGGTCAAAACTGATGTCTTACTTTCTGTCACAACTTTTGCAAGAGATCTACAGCAATTTAAAATTAAGTAAAGGTGAAGACATTTATGTCTCAATAGCTGCTTATTGCAACATAGATGTAAAAAAGGTGATAACATTTACAGTAAATTCCACAAAACTGTATCTGAAACTTGACAATATTTGATATTTAATTTAATAGCTGTGTGGAGATATTTTCTATATTTGTAAAATAATTTCCAAGGTATATTGGTATATTTATGGTTTTTGTATATATCTTTTTCCAGTTAAACGTGGGGCTGTTTAGAAAAAAAATCTATGGATTAGGCAGGATTTTTTTATGCTCCTGCTTTTAGTTACAGTGAGATTTGGTTTTACCCTCATCAGTCAAAGGAGAAGGGGGCGATAAGGGCATATTTTGGCCCAAAATTTTTCCAAAATGTTAAGTTAATCAAACAAGAATACTAAAGTGAAAT
>JAULBM010000013.1:565624-575878 GCA_032357055.1 Geukensia granosissima
CAACACATTACTGTGTCCAGCACATTATTGTGTCCAACAACATACTGTGTCCACACTTACCCAAAGTGTCTTTTGTTTACCTTTCACATTTCAATGTGCTGCGGTCGTATCATGCTGCGCTTGCGAAGCACCTCTGTTGAATCAGTGGCATTCATACTACAGACCTGATTTTTTTCCGCTTTAAAGCAGAATTCCGCTTTTCAAAACCGGGATTTTCCTGTATTGCATCCTTTATTACACATAAAATGAAGCTTCCGGTAACCCATTTCCGCTTTATTTCTACGTTGGCAAATTAGGTCTGCATACTAGTTCTGAACCTCTTCCATATCAGTCTGCACAATTTGTTAAATCCAAGGGCAATTTAATTAAAAGTTAATAATAAACATGACAACAGCAGTTTAGAAACAAGCTAAAGGTATTCAGAACATTATTAACCACATCATTATTAAAACTCAGGTGCTTTGCAAGTGCAGCATGATACAACCGCAGCACATTGACATGTGAAAGGTGAACAAAAAATTTTTAGGTAAGTTTGGACACAGTATTTTGTTGGACACAATAATGTGCTGGACACAGTAATATAACTGAATAAGTGATCTTTTTGACTTGTATTATCCTCAAAGCTAGTGTCATTTTTGTTAAAATTCTAATAAGGAATCATTGAAAACCCTATCAAAATCAGATGAAAAATAAAATTTTACCATATTATTCAAAATTGAATACCCCTTTTAGGTCAAAAAGGTAATAGAAATGAGAAAATCTGTTGACATACTACTGAAAGTTCTCATTGAAAGGATTCAAATGCAAAAAATGCAAAAAAAAACACCATCAAACTTAGATGAAAAATAAAAATTTTATCATCTGCAAAATCATATTTTTTAAACCCTTTGACCCCATTTATACAAAATCAATAAATTTTACAAAAAAAAATGCTTGGAGTAACTTTTATTGTATTTTTCATGAGGAATCATGTGGAGAAAACCCCATAAATATCGGATGAAAATAAAAACATTTCCATATTGTACGAAATTGAGTCCCCCCGCACTTTCACCCCTTTTAGCTCCAAAAAGATAAAGAAAATCTGTTGACATACAACAGACAGTGTGAAACTTACTATTCAGTTCATTGTATTTAAAATTGTTGTATTTTAGGTCTGGAGATTCCACAGCAAGAATATGGAATATGAATGATAATAGTAACAGTGCCAATCAGTTAGTATTGAGACATTGTATTCAGCGAGGGGGTACTGAAGTTCCCAGTAACAAAGATGTGACATCATTGGATTGGAATGTATGTTTAAACAAGATATATTTACACTTAACTGATATAGGTAAACTTTGGTATATTGAACACTTTAAGGGACCACTTAAAATCAATAAATTTCAGGACCCTTCACATGGAAGAGGTTGTAGGTTCCAATAGTGATAAAGCCATCCATTATAGTGTGTTGGTATTCTATATGGTTATTTGTTTCATTTGATTCAGTTATACAATGTTTGATAAGACATTTGCCAAGCTATGACATTTTAAGAGAGAGTATCATTAACCCTTTACCAATAGATTCCTTGAACACTGGGACGAGAATTTCCTTGCAGTGGCTACATAAAATGAAAATCCATGATAAATATTGATAATGAATTCATTAAAATTTTGTAAACCTTGATTTAATTTTTTAAAACAACAATTGGCATATTTGTATTGATATTTTGGTAAGTTCTGTGTAAAAATATAAAATTTGGGTATTTCCAGTGAATAATTATCAAATTTTGAGAAAGCTTTAAATTCTACAAAATCATTTTTGTATTTTATACATAAAAAGTATAAAATTATTTAAGATTGACAAGTTTGGTGCAAAAAATTGCTTTGGAGACTTCGTCATTACCCACCACTTCAAAACTTTCAAATTCTTTCAAAAATCATATTTCCTATCTTTAAATTCTCATAAAATCCATAAGTGGTGAAAGGGTAAGAAATTTGTTATTAAGTCTAGGTCATCCACTTTTCAAGTGTAGCTAAAAATCATCTTCTGATGGAATATCCTATTTATCTAATGCAGTGTCATTTTCATTATAAATGCACATTCAAATTTATTGGTGGTTTTTCATTTAAAGTCTTGAAATGAATTAATTTATGTAATAAATCAGGATATATATATTTATATATGTATCAGACAGTTAAAATTCATACTTTATGTTTGTATTGTACTCATTCCCAGTGGGTCATTACAGAAGTATCCTGTGTCATGAATAATAAATGTGGCAATGAATAATCTTCCCCTTGAAATATGTTCTTAACTGTGACCTAAATAAAAACACCAAAAATTGTGTTACACTTCTGCCCGTCATTCAAAATCAAAAATGGTTATGTAACTGCCAATAATTTATACATGTATTGGTTAAAAGTTTAAATCGGACTAGGACCTCAATTTCAAACAAAAAGACTTTTTGTTTGATGTCAAGTAATAAACATGAAAAAAAAATAGACAAATGAACAATAAGCTGAAATCAGTGGGGTTTCTGAAGATGATTTACTTTAAACTCTTTTGTTAGTTTACAGTGCATGGTTCTCAGTTCTTGTTAAATATTTGTCTCAAGTCTGAGATATATTGGTTTAATAAGATTTCTGAAGTACAGAAGTTTCTTATGTAATGTTTGTATTTATCACTGTCATTGATTGTTGGTGGATATTTTACTTCAATGACTCAGAATTATTTTAACATGAAATGATCTGTTTGAAGAATTCAAGTGATTTTTTTGTTATTTTATTACAGTGTGAAGGGACATTGTTAGCCACTGGTTCCTATGATGGTTATGCCAGAATTTGGAGTACAGATGGTAGGTTTTACAGTCTTCATTGTTCTCCTTTACACACCATCTTTTTATTTAAACATATCAATAGAAATTTTTAAGTCCAATAGAAAGATGTTTATTTTAGATGTTTAAGAACTGTCACCTGGAGGCATCTTATAGACACTTAAATTGAACTTTCTTTTTCATGTCCAGGCGATCATTTCACAAAATTTCATAAGTCTTAAGAGTGATCCTAACTCACATGCTTTATACAGTACTTACAAGTAGTTGTAAGTCTTGGGACTTTTTTAGGTTAACTAAAGGTCGCCGTGAATTGTCTACACAATCCAACACTCTTTGTCTTTTATTGCAAACTTTTCCAATCTACAAGGTTTGAGGAATTTATAATATGAAAGCCTGTGTGTGTAATGACCCTCCCAACAATGGTGATCCTCTGTAAATTAGTAATAACAGATTGCATGGTGTATTTGTACTAACAGAAATACTAGTACTGGAGTACTTGTTATTCTGTTAATTTTTTAAAACTTAAGAAAAGCATGTTCCTTATTTATGGCTGAAATAAAAGACACAAGTCAAAATGTGTTCAGTTTGGTAAAGATCCGGGTGTAAACTAGGTCAGTTTGATAAAATTGTTAAGTATTTTAATACTAGGACAATGAATCATATTTACCTGTACCTTTTACCTGTGAAGTTCTTGTTGACATTTTATACATCAGTGATTTTGAATATAATTATATGGGTTGTATTTTATTGAAACATTTTCCCAGAGGACGTGTTATCTGAATAGAACAACTTTATATTGTTGGAATGGTTTATTATCTCTATTTATAATTTTTTTTTTTTTTTTTATTGATGGGTTTATTTAAAGTAAGGCAATTTAGCCTGCATAATCAATAGTTAATTCTTATCACATGGTGTTTAAATAAGTAATGCGTAGTAGAAACAGTTCTGAAATGTTGACAATCTTGACCTTGAAAAATTTATGAAGCAATGGCTTTGAAATGATACAATCAAATTTTCAATTTGCGTATATCATGATGAAGATAACTAGGTTGTTAATCAGTGATGGTCTGTGTTTGATGAAACTATATTAGATATTAATTATATAATGATTAATGTATGAAGATAGAACTATGTATACTATAGAGTGCTCAAGGCTTACCATAAGTTCAAGATCAGTGTTAAAATTAACTTTCTGAAGTAAGGGCAAGTTACTTAAAAAATGACTTGCCCACCAAAAATTTAACTTGCTCTCAAGTACTGCAGTACTGATTGACTAAATTTTTTCCACTTGCCCAGCGGGAAACCACAGCTTGTTTTTTACTTGCCTGACAGTATTTTAACTCTCACGGGCAAGTGGACAAGTGCTTTTTTTCTAACACTGGAAGATCATACATTGTTTTCAGTTGATATGCTTGCTTATGATGGTTGATACATACAAATCTTTAGATTCTTAGAAACAACAGTATTGTCCATTTAATGGGCTCAGCAAAAGGAACTACTTTGTTGAACTCTTCCTACCGATAAGTAATTTCAATGTCAAAGATGTCAATGAATCGCACATTATAAGGCTGCTAAAATGGATGATCCCATATTGTTTTTGGTTTGGGAAAAATTATGATTTCAGTGTTGGTTATTCATTTTCTATTCAATTTTTAATGGGGTTAAATGTACTTTAAAAAACAATATGTGTTTCAAATTTTTGCCATATATAGCAGATATGATCTATCACAGGCTAAATATCAAAGCTACATTATACTTATTTTGATGATAATCCATTATTCCTTTGCAAATATTGACATTTGTTCGCTCTAATGTAAAAGAATACATTTTCTAAGTATATTTGACTTTAAGTTTATTTTTAAATTTTTAGGTCGTCTTGTAAATACATTAGGTCAACATAAAGGTCCTATTTTTGCTCTGAAGTGGAATAAAAGAGGAAATTACATCTTAAGTGCTGGTGTAGACAAGGTTAGTAAAGTTCAATAGGTCAATAAACAATGACCTTGTCCCCTATTCATGTTCTACAAAAATTTACTTCTTGGTAGGAAACAAGTTACTTAATTATTCTTGTTAATTTGACATCAAATAGTGGTTATGATTGATTGTAACAAGGTCATCATATTTAGGTTACCTTTAGAATTAAGAGAAGGAATGACAATTTATGAATCTCTCTATAATCAAGTAAACACTATTGATAAATAACAGACATATTTGGCATGTGGCTGAGACTATCTTAAAATATAAATATTTTATATAATGCACACACACAAACACACATTTCCAGGATTTATGGAAAAGTCATTTTAAAGCTTCTACATCATTAAGTTAATAAAGTAAATCATGGCCCATAAAAATGCATGATAGTACAGAAATTCAAGTTCAGAATGCAAGTATTGCACCAAAACCATAATAGGGGAGATAACTCTATCATTCTATGGGAAAAAATATCTACTGAAGCCACAGGAGAAAAAAAAACTCAATTCTTTTTCAAAACCTACACCTGAACACACCATAATGAGCCTCTGACAAGTTTATTACCATTTTGAGCTGCAATAACGTGAGTTGATAGCAATATATAGCTTTCTTGAGCTGTGAGACCTGTTTCTCTAATAAGGAATTGTTTTCTGTATGGGCTTTTTGTCTTTGGACTATACACACAGAGCAAAAATGTTACATTTGTTTATTTGTGACATTAACAATTTCTGAAATAAACAAGATGTCACATGTAAATGATGATTGATCTCACAAACCAAGACTTACCAAGGCAGACAATAGTCATTCACATTTGCTTTATCACTAGGTTTACAATTAACAATTTTATTGTATACTTCAAATATCAGTTCACACTAAAGAAAGATAACAATGTATAAATCATAAGAGAAAACTGGATATTTGCCATTTTATTTTGGTTTCGAATCATTGGCTTAAAAATTTTATTTGAAATAACTTTTAGATAATTTATACGATAGGCAAGCATTGGATATTTAACACTTTTTCAAAGTTAGAAGGGAAAATGGCCTATGAAATTCTATAGAATTAAATTGGCCACTTGTTTAATTTTTCAGACAACAATAATCTGGGATGCTAGCTCAGGCAATGCTACACAACAGTTTGCATTTCACACTGGTAGGTATATCAGATCACACATCTCACTCTTTCCTCTCTTCTGTCATATTTTCAGACAACTATAATTTGGGACGCTAGTACAGGAAATGCTAAAGAACAGTTTGCTTTTCACTCGGGTATGTATGTGGATTGGATCAGAAAGTCTACTAACTGATGATTAATTATAGTGATTACTTCAGCCAGACATTAATTATATTTGAGCCTCTTCATTTTGTAGACCTTCCTTCAGTGTCAGATTCAGACGCAACAGAGATATTTCCGTTAGATATTTTTTCAGTGGAAATTAGAAAATAACAAAATAAACATAGATAAAAGTGTTAACAAAGATTTAGCTTAAAAATTGTTATTGTTTTCCATCCATATTCAATTCTTCTTGGTCTGATATTGTTGAAGAAATCACTTTAATTTGCTGGCTTGATTGGAGTGAAAAATTCAATATGTATGTCTTAAAATAGTAGTTTAGTTCATTGCTTTGATGTTTGCCACCAAAATTATTAATGGATGAGCATGTTTAGATTTTGGTAAACGGGTATAGATATGTGTAGTGGAAATTTTTAGCAAGGCACCTGTCAAAATATGTGTATTACAGTAATTAATTGTCATGGGTCAAATATAAACAAGATGCATGTACTGTAAGTGTTTGTTTGTATACAATGTACCTAATATATATTATACTGGAGAACAGCCAGTTTAGATATTGTATAATTTGGAAATATTTTTGATAAAAGGTCCAAAAAGATACATGTGGTTTCTTGTTAAAAACAGGAACAATGTTTATATTGCTTAGTGTGCTGTGCCACAACAAAATGGAACTGTATCTTTTTTCTTTAATAGCCCCTGCGCTGGACGTAGACTGGCAGAGTAATCAAACTTTTGCTTCCTGTTCAACAGATCAGTGTATCCATGTCTGCCGGCTGGGCATGGATCGACCAATGAAAACATTCCAGGGACACACTGTAAGTTTTTTAACAGAACAAGTTGCTGTTAATGTGTTAACTGTAAATATCCTTTATTGTCCATCTTTCATGAATGTGAAAGTAGTTTCTGGACATATTTTTGTCATGCATTTTGATAAGGGAAAAAGTTATTTATCAAACATTTAAGCACTGTTAGTTGTAACTTCTCTGATTTAATGCTCTGAAGTCTTTTGTAATTGACTTTCTTATTTTTCACTGAGCAAAGTCTTGTTCTAAATGTAAAACAGTATGACACTGTATAAGACGATGACATCAAGACATCAAACAAATTTGTGCTTAGAATATTTTCAAATGGGGATTTCAGTTTTAAAGTTGTAAACAATATTTGTTGTGACATGAAAATTCATTTGAGTGCTTTTAACAAATTTCAAGCTTTCAGTTCTAAGGTATGTCTTTGGTAAAACCAATGCTAAGAATATTGGGTTTTTTTTATGTTTTTTGACATAATAAAATTTAAAATTGAAATCAATTGTATAATTTATGGTGCAGTTATTACATATGTATTTAAAAATATCTTTTATGTCATTTGTCTTTCAATGCAATACAATATCTTATGACGTCATTAGATACTGTATTGTCAGCAGACTTCCATATGCTTCTGAAAAAGTTAAAAATGGGTCTAATATTGAAATTCTTTCAAGAATTGCAATACTTAAAAGCTTTTTAATTTCTAACAATGTAAGAATTTTTATTGATGTAGATTTGAATAAAGTTTGTACAGAAGCTTTGAATGACAGATGAACATTTTAAAAATGGTCTGAAATTTTGCTTTGTAGCACATCAGCAATTGTTTTGTTGTTAGATTTTTATGAGAAATTTAAAAGTAGCTTTATAGGGACAGCCTTTCAAATATTGTTTGCAAGAATATTCTAATCCAAAAAAAGTTTGATATTTGCACAGTTGCATAATATGGGTTCTTTGTTCTTTCTAAGAATGGGATACAAGTCATATGAAGTTTTAAACAAAAAGCCAGTAGATCAAGTTTGATAACAGGTCCTGTTAAAAAGTCAATGTTTTGCCTCTTGAAAACTATAAAATTGGCAAGGTGATATGAAAGGGTGTGGTCATATAAATGCTATTTTATTTTAATTGTGGTATTACACAGTTTTGTGTTTAAATGAAAGCTGCAATTATTCATTGTAATTAAACATTTATTTTTGTCAACAGAATGAAGTAAATGCCATCAAATGGGATCCTCAAGGACAGTTGTTAGCATCCTGTTCAGATGATATGACATTGAAGGTAAACACTTAATCCTTAAATTACATGGAATTTATCAGTGCCATTGTAACAGTGCAAGGTCATTCTGCATAGAATTGTGAAGTAAATAGATATGGGAAAATGTGCACTCTGTAAACATTGATAAGAATTTGAGTTTACCTGAAGACTTTGTTGTGATATTGGAACTGTGAGTAATGTCACATATTAAAGATAAATTACTGCTGTCTAGGCCTAGGTTCTCTGTATGACCTTTTTTACCTGAACTAATAAGGAACAATGGAAATACAATAACCTTGAAAGCCAAGTCTTCCTGTGTCATGTTAGTCATGATACGTCCTTGTTGTTGTCCTGAATGAGTAGACATTATATAATGCTTATACTAGTTCATTCAGTATGACTTTGGAACTTTGTGACAGTAACAAACTTAGGAAAACTATTGTCCTACAATGAAAAAAATGTTTTCTGAAAATTAAGAAATTATTGCTATGTTTTTATTATTGCCAAAATTGCGACAGGGATCAAATCGCAATAATTCAAACTCACATTTCTGATTTTGTCACTAGTATTCCAATAAGGATTTTAATAGGTCGCAATAATGAAACTCGCATTATGGCCTAAAATTAACAAAATAACCTTGGTGACCAAAATGTCTTAGACACGTCATATTATTGTCATAATATTTAAACCTGTACTATATTGTGAAATACAAAAGCCAAGAAAAAAATTGTTTGCTGCAAACTAATGGTGTCAACACGGAAAAAATGGGTAGATCATGGAAAAATTATTGTTAGGTTGGACTTGAACCTCTAGTACATTTTTCTCATGCCCATTAATCAGCAAAATTTTTTTTTTCATTTTCTGCTCCATTGCATTTTTCTTGGGAAGGTAATCTTTTTGCATGACCTTATTTAGAAGGTTCAACATATCCTCTTTAGTGTAGTTGTCTAATAATGATAAACTTGACTGATTTATTTTCAGATTTGGAGTATGAGACAAGACCACTGTGTACATGATTTACAAGCTCATAGTAAAGAAATATATACCATCAAATGGAGTCCAACAGGGCCAGGAACAAATAATCCAAATGTCCCTCTTATCTTATCTAGGTAAATTCTTGTAATATACATATTAATGGCGGGGGGTCTTATCAAATATCATTTGTTATAAATATTTTACACATTACTTTGAGTATATCACAGTCACATTATTTACTGCTCATGTAAAGCATTTAATTTTTTTTACAGACATTACATGTATTTCCTATATGGAAAAAAGGAAAGAAAAATAAGAATAAAAATAAATAAATTGCAAACATATTAATTATAAATATAAACTGAATGGTCAGGAAAAAATATATGGTTTGAATATCCCATTGCCATTTTTCCCTCGTAAACAAAGTAAGGGTGTATAAAGGTATCACCCTGTCTGTCCACATACCTTGTAAGCACATCACATAAACCATTCAATGGATTGCATTGAAACTTAACATGAACACAAGAAACAATGAATAGATATAAATACTGGAAGGAAATTCATTCCAAGGTCAGATAATCTATGAGGGAGCTGGGTAATTCTTGACCAAAGAATGTCTTGAGAGGGAATGCACATGTAGTAACTCTGATGTCTGTGTCCTTGAGCACTCTTTTGAAGTCACTGGAACTAACATTCATCTAAATGGATTTTGATTAAACCTATTGCTTATTGAGTCTTTATGGAAATCAGAAACCCTATTGATTTTCATGGTCAGAGGTCAAGATCACAGGGTCAGATTTTCACAAAGAGTGGGTTTTTAATGAGCCTTTGTGTGTATTTATTATGAATTATATGAGATACCGAGTACATATAATGTTAAAAATTTCTACTTGTTCTTGTGATTATATTGCACACACCAACACATGCAGTAGAAAATGAATAATGGGGGCCTGGGTGGCCGAGTGGTGAAAGTAGTTGATTTAAACTTACCTGTACAGATCACTTTATCCTATCACCTATACGGCGTGAGTTCGCACCTGGGTTTGTACCTTACAAAAACAGGTTGCGGTTAACTCGCATCGCACGTGATAAGGTTTGTCAGTTACCTGCCCAAGGTCGGTGGTTCTCTCCGGGTACTCCGGCTT